>JAOXJK010000008.1:2701910-2715982 GCA_025774025.1 Xenus cinereus
TTGTAAGCATTGATTAGATCCCCCCTAAGTCTTCTCTTCTCAAGACTAAAAAGACCCAAGTCCCTCAGCCTCTCCTCGTAGGAGAGAGGCTCCAGGCCCTTAATCATCTTTGTAGCCCTTTGCTGTCCCCTCTCCAGCAGTTCCCTGTCCTTCTTGAACTTGATGGGGCATCCCCAGGGCAGAGCAGAGGGGCAGGGTGACCTCCCTTGACCTGCTGGCCACGCTCTTCTTGATGCACCCCAGGATGCCATTTGCCTTCTTGGCCACCAGGGCACGTCGCTGGCTCATGGACATCCTGTTGTCCACCAGGACTCCCAGGTCTTTTTCCTCAGAGCTTGTCTCTAGCAGGTCAGATCCCAACCTGTACTGGTGCAGGGGGTTATTTCTCCCCAGGTGCAGCACCCTACACTTGCCCTTGTTAAATTTCATCAGGTTTCTCTCTGCCCAACTCTCCAGCCTGTCCAGGTCTCGCTGGATGGCGGCACAGCCTTCCAGGGTATCAGCCACCCCTCCTAGTTTTGTGTCATCAGCAAACTTGCTGAGGGGACATTCCATCCCTTCATCCAGGTCATTGATATGTCCAGCCCTTGTAAGAGCTTCAGTGAGCTTTTTACCAGATTGCATCCCAGGTTTGTCACTCACGTCGCCGCCACCGCCAGCCCCCCTGGTGCCCCAAGACCCCGGGTGCTGGGCTCCCACACTCACTTTCCTGTGCTGCTCGTAGTTGCGGATGAAGTCGCGGAGCTGCTCCTCACGGCTCTCCAGCGTGGCGTACAGCTGCTGCATCTGGCTCACCAGGTCCGTCTTCTCCGACTTCAAGCGCTTGCGGTCGGCTTTCATGGCTGGGGGGAGAGAAGACGGCTCAAGCACGGCAGCCCCCTTGCCTCCATCTCTTTTTATTTTTTGAGAATTAAGTACCAAAATGACAACCCCAGGGGCTGGGAGTAAACGCCCAATTCACCCCCCATTGCTGCATCCCCCAAAAACACCCAGCGCATCTCCACATCATCGCCCGCCCTCCACGGAGCAGCTCAGCCCCTGGAAAAGGAGATTTGGGAGCAAAACTACTGCTGCAGGCTTGGGACCTGTCACAGGAAAAAACTGCTCCTCCCTTTCCAGGATAAATAAACCACAACCGGCTTTATTTTTAGCAGCGAGGCGGATTCCCGCAACTCTCCCACCAGCCCAGGGCAGGGCTCACCCCAGTGTCCCCCCTTTCTGCTGCGTGGGGACGAGGGGAGGAGGGCTGGGGGGTTGAGGGGACCACAGGATGCAAGATGAAACCAGGGTCTTCATGTTTTCCCTCTCCCACACCCCAGCGAGGGATGCTGGCTGAGCAGCAACACAGGGACAGATTGCTGGATTGCGTGGTAAAACCAGGGAGAATTACAGAAATATGACGTAGACTTCAGAAATTCCTGCTTTTTAAGTGCTTTGCCCAGTCTTGAACCTGGTCCTTGGCACTGCTGCAGAAACGCTCTGCGGGTCCCTGCTCCAGATACACCCCACCACACCAAAATCATACCCCATTTAGGCATCCGAATACAAATATTGCTTTTTCATCATAGGATGTGACTTTACACACTTTTCCGCCCTGAGGAAGCGCCGCTCTCGAGGGAGCCCCCGCGATGCTCCCTGCACTCACGGCCCTGCGAGCAGCGCAGCCCTACGAGTCATTCCTCTGTATGAAAATAAAAACCACCCCAAAACCCACCAAAAGCTCCCCATAAAGCCACCAAGAGCTGTCTGCATTACAAAAGCCGCTAGAAGACTGTGGCACCATCCCGAGTGGGACTCACCTCCTCACACACTCACGGGTCCAACCTATTTCTATTAAATCAGACAATCCACAATGAGCGTCTCAGCCCACGCTGCTTTTCCTAACAACCTAATAATGGGGTATTCACCCAGCACCGCACACAACGTACCACCGTAATACACTGAAACAGCCCCCAAAAGAGGAGCAGCACCCCTGCTCAGCCAACTCTATAGAACTCGTTTCAACCACCCCCCGCGTCCCAGCCGAGCTCGTTACAAGGGGAGAGATCTACTCGGGTAGGAAGTTATTTCTGTGCGCAGGTATTTCCATATGTCCGTGCTGGGAAGATGCAGAATCAAACAAGGAGTTGGGATGGAGCCAGCGAGGAAGGGAGAGGGCTTTGCAGGTTGGGGGAGAAAAAGGTTAAGGAAAAAAATCGGACCAAACAGAGAGGGATGTTCAGGACAACAGAGCTTTTTATCTGTTAAACACCAGGAGATGAAACTCTTTGGACCAACTACTCTGCCATTAAGTACCACAGGTAAATCAAACCCCAGAAAAACAACGAACCAGGTAAGAAATGCCACCACGATTCACGTGGTAGGGGAGCTGGGACAACTCAGCCCCTTCCAATACTGAATCAGAGATCCAAACTGCTGGTAAATCCTGTAGGTATTTGACTAAGAGCAATAGCAAACAGTGTGCCTTGAACTCTCTTTGAAGAAGATTGCCTAAGACACTATGACCCCTTTGAGCTCATCTACTGTTTAGAGACAGGAATTAATGGAGACAGTTATAAATGTCCTCAGACCTTATAACCTCTTAAGCTTATATATCAGCTAGAAACAGAAATTAGCAGAGACAGTTACAAACGTGTTATTATGCAAAGTTAGTTTAGCGTGTCAGGTAGGAAGAAGAGAAGAGAATCTATCATCACAGAACCAGAAAGAACCAATTTGAAGCGGTGCAAGCTGCCAAGTTTGCAAAACAGGGGACATAACGACCCCAGTTCATGTAGAAGACAACTGATGAAGAGGAAGATGCGACCATGAAGATGCTGCCATTACTAACAAAGGACGCGCGATGGCAGCAAAGACCATGAAATAATCCATAATGTCATTATGCAGTTCCAGGAATAGGCCTGCTACTGTTAACCGTTTTGTGGAAAAAACACGAATATGTCAAAGCTCATGCAAATATTAACCCTTTGAAATCGCTGCTGGGTGGGAGCACCTCGAGGAAAATCCAGGTGCCACCCCAGCGCTGCAATGAGGAATACCTGCTAAATAGTCACGTTGGCTACTGAGTCCAATTCTTTCTTTCAACACCGGGACTTTCCTTATTTTTTTTTCCAGCTTGGGAAATTACTACAGAAACCTTCTAAAAATAACCTTCCCAGGCAGGGTTGGTCTCAGCCCCATCCCTGTAGGATAACGCACTGCTGAAAACCCCTCTACTTTTAAGCCCTCGAACACTTTGTGACACACACACACACATATATATATTTATTTTCCTCAAGGATACTGAGAAACTCATATAAAAGTTTAAAGTCACATTTGCACTCTCTGATTCTGGAGGCGACAAAAGGCTCCTAAGGAATTTAATTAAATAGCGGGTCCCCTATAGCATACAACCTGCTCTAATTAGCGGCAGCGTTCAGGGTCCTTAAAGATTTAAGGAAAACACTTCATCCCTCGCCAAAACAAAATATAAAACACTCAGAAGTACTATTAGGAGAAGAGTTCTACCACCTCCCAAGGTGGAATCTTTACCAATATTCACACCAACCACTATACACTGCAGAAAGATGATGGACTTGGGGCATTAGAAGGGTGGTTTTCTTCCTATTATCTCAATAGGCCAATTTACCATTAGTTTCAGTTCATATTTGAGAGACTTGCTCAAATTAATGCTCTTTTTTGCCTCCTCTATTACCACCCGCTCTCCCGCCTCCAAAACCGATTAGCTCCTAAGCTTAAAGAAGATTTATCAGTCATTTGAGAACTTCATTCCAAACCCAATTAATAGGAAATTAATTGAAAGAGGCAGGAGAGAAAAAAAAAAAAAAAAAAGTTATGCAGAAGTGAGCAGTTGGGGCTGCCAGCAATTCCTGGACCACGCACCGCTCGCTGCGGCGGCTTAATACATCCTTAGCAAACAAGCCCAGCTAATTACTCAGTGAGGGAAAACGAGCCATTGCGATCCACGGCGCGACGGCAGGGGCGGCCAAGGAGGAATAAAGTAGGTTTTCATTGGCCATCGGGGACATGCCAGGAGGTAAACTAGCTTTTTTTCTTTATTCTGATGATTCAAGACCGGGTTTCCGTATCACAACCTCCCCCAGAATATCCCAATACACTCTCCCACAGCCCGTCTGCTCGGTGGGCTCTGGCAAAACCTCCGACCTGTTTGTAACCCCAAGACAGCACGAGAAGCAAGAAATCCTAAACCCTTACTGTGAGCAGGAAGTATTTATCTCACCCAGCTTATCTGCATTATTTATTTTCCCCTCTCACCCAAAGCACATGGCAGAAGGAGAGGGGGAACCCACCAGCCCCCCTCGGGCTTTGGCACCATGTAGCGATGGCAAGAATGGGTCGGGACCGGTGGTGTGACCCTCCCAGCTCTCACTGTCACCCCCCACATCTCCACCTCCACCGTTAATCCTACACGAGGTCAGCTTGAGCTCCTGTTACTTGAGTTTCCATCTCCTGCCACACGATCCGTCCCCCGAGCATCGCTCCTTCGGGAGGAGGATGATGGACACAGAGCAGTAACGGGACCTGCTCCGCGCTGGGCTCCTCTCAGCCAAAACTATTAAAAAATTCCTCCCCAGCACCTTATGTTTCCAGCTTTACCTAACAAGCAGACATCTAATTGCTCCAATGCACCAACCTGAGGGGCAGCAGCACGGAAACCTCCCAGTGATGCCACCACTGAAGGTGCCACCACCCCCGGGCCCCTGTGTGGCCTCGAGCATCTAACAACTTCTGGATAGAAATTAGCTACCGCACGCTAAAACCAGGCATCTTCCCCCCTAAATTGGGGGCTGCTGTAAGTACCATCCCCCACTTCCAAAGTAATAATAACAAATGAATGAAAATGAGGTGGCGGCGGTTGCGCCGTCTCGCCCAGGTTTGCTTGGAGGGCATACAGATAATTAGTTTGACTACCGTGGTAATGTGATGTTAGATGAAAAATGATTTACTTTCGGATCATAGAAATAGCAGCTCTGCCTGGCGTCCCCCTCCTGGGATGGAGCGGCAGAGCCCGACCACCAGCCAGGACACAGCCCACCTCTGACCCCCTCCCTACGACTCCCATCTGCTTGCGAGTACTTCTCATGCCCTGTACAATGTGATTTTTCATGCCAGGAACAGAATCAGAGATGACTTTATCACTTACGGATTAATATACTTATTTTTTAACACTGGGAAAGGCGTCCTCGGGGGGCACCGCTCAACCCTCGGCGATGCCCTGCCCAAGAGCGATGCGTAAATCCATCCTGTCTCATTAACATTCGCTTAATTTCTCCTGATTCTCCGTCCCTACCATGAAATTCAATATTGTCACCATGACTAACCCATAAAATCGGTCGGCCCCGTGCGGGAACTGCAATGCCGCTCCTCGCTTTGTGATTAAATCGGTGCGCGCTCCCCCGGCGCAGCCGTCGCCATCTGCGGAGAAGATCTTGTCATTGAAGATGTCAACGTTACCCCGTGTTGAGCAGAGCCAGCACTCGCTCCTGGGCGTGTGGAGGTTCGGCGCAGGCAGGAAATGGGAGCATAATGTCAAATTTCAGAAAATAATTAGAGGAGGCATTCGCCTCGGGGGAATTTACCTGGAAACACTCTGCTCCGAGGCCAAGAGGTTTCCAAATCAGACCCTCAATGGTCAACAAGGTGGCCAATGACTTCTGCGGCGATTTTATGGTGGGTTTCTGTACAGAGCCCCATATCTCTTAGGTGGAGAGGGCTTCCTCAGTTGGGTCCATGGTTGGTCCACCCACCGGGACTCCCCATCTTTCCAGGACATCCATCCACCAGGAATCCCCATCTTCTGGGACATCCATCCACCAGAAATCCCCATCTTCTGGGAAATCCATCTGCTGGGATGCCCCATCTTCTGGGAGGCCCACCCGCTGGGACGCCCCATCTTTCTGGGACGTCCATCTGCCAGGACGCCCCATCTTCTGGGAGGCCCACCCACCAGGATGCCCCATCTTTCTGGGAGGCCCATCCATCCAGACACCCATCTTCTGGGACATCCATCCACCCATTTCTTTGCTACCCACCCCCTTGCTGCACCTCAGGGGTGCTGAGGGTTTCTGCAGGAGGCTTGTCCCAGCCCAAGTGCCATCCCAGGAGGTCTCAACTCCGAGCCACGGGTTCGGGAAGGGAGACCAGCCTATAACACATTTGTGGAGCAGACACGAAGTCGGTTCATTCCTTCTCCAGCAGTGGGAAAAGCCAGCCCGAGGTCTCCAGCTTGGCACTCGAAGAGGAAACAGAAAGCAGGTTTGCTCTCTGCGTGATAATCCCGCAGGCGAGCTCCAGCGTATCGGATAAACCTTCCCAGGAACGGGGTTTCTGCCATTAGCCCACACGCTCACGGATGTCACCCGGCCAAGAGGCTCCTCGAGTCCCCCAGGCACTCGGGCACGGCCCCTGCCCGCAGCAGGACCTGGCAGTAATAAAGCTGTCTGCAAGTTCTCCCGCCGGAGAATTCCGCATCAGAAACCCACACCACGTCCATCCCAGGAAAATACAACTGCGTTAACACTGTAAGCGCGACCCCGAGACCCAGCAAAGGAGGAGAGGACCATAGGATGTAGCACAATGGGATTTCATTTGGACGTTAACTGATTAAAATAACAGTGCAAGAGATGGAATTAGCGCAGAAAAAGGAGCAATAAGGACGCAAAAAGCACCCGCTGCCAGGGATACAGGAACTGCTCGAGTTATTCCCGCAGAGCATCCTGCGCCGCTCCAGATCCCTGCTCCCTCCCTCTGCAGCAGGGGCTTCTTAGCACGATGCTGCACGGGCTTATCGCTGCCTTCACCCCGTCCTAAATGCCGTGGGAAAGGGCTGGAAACGCATCGCCAAGGAGGGACGATGCACCCGTCCTCCTCCACCCAAACCATCTCAAACCAAACCCTGCGCTGCCGAGCAAAACGAAGGCTGTTAGAACTGCTGGAGCCCCCCCCAAAAAAGCAAACCCCACCAGCGAACCCTCGCCGCTTCCCTCCACGTTAAGGCCCGGGCAGCCAATAGCTAGAACCAGCTGCATCGTGCTTCCAGGCTCAGTGCCAGCAACGACAACAGATTTCCATATAATTTATCCGCTAATGACATTACACACGACCTGGCGCGGGTCGGATGCTGCTGCAGGCGCAGGGATGCTGCAGCCGACGCTGCCAAGCGCGGGGCACCCTTCAGCGAGGACCACGGGGGGCTCTGCAGCGATGCACGCTGAGAGGTGGGCTTGGGAGATGCTCTCTGGCTGCGGGATGCCGCCAACACCAAACCCAAAGAGCACATCCAGGTTTCCCCGAGCTCCTTGCACTGCCTTATCCTGCAGCTCCTTAATTTCCCCATTATTTCCCCAAATGCCTCCAGCAGCCGATCCATTTCTCCTGGCAGAGCCGTTCAACCAAGCGCAGTTGCTGCCATTTTTCCTCCCCCTTTGGCTACGTTTCTCTACGGACAATTTTTCACGGAAAGGAAAAAAAGGAGGCTTTTTTTTTTTTTCCCCTCCCCTTCCAGCTGTTAATCCCGTTTCCACATCACCCATCTCCGTATCCGCTGCCGCGCTCAGCCTGCTCTGCTGCCCAGCGCCGCCAGCCCAGCTCCCGGGGCCGGATCCAGCACGGCGAGCTTTTCCAAATCACACAAAAGCTTTCCAGTACTGCAGAGGGGAGGGAAAAGGAGCATCAGTTTTTAAAAGCCTTCTTGCTATGTGCCTTTCCAAGTGCAAGCTGAGATTCCTTCTTCCTAGCCATCACACCTGCAGAGAAGTCCTGGAAAACCAATCCCAGCGGCTCATATAGCAGCCACTAAAAGCTCAATAAAAACCAACATTATATTCCTTAAATACTCATGATCACTCTCAAGCCAAACTCATTTCTTTCTACTATCCTCCACAGAAGTGCGTATGACCTCGCTGCAGCTTCTTAGATGACTTACTATTCTTACTTTTTTCTTTCTGCAAATAGTCTTAAAAATAGTTCTGCTCTACCGTATTTTGCATTTATCAGCGCTTCCTCCTCCCTGTCTGTGCAGAGCAAATACACTCTAATTAAGGTTTTTCCTTCTCCAATTACGGTTTTATAAACCCAGAGCATTTCCTGCTGCCGGAGGCTGCACCGGGTGGCACCAAGGGAGGGGGGAAAGACATTTTGGCTGTTAATAAATTATAGGGATGCTTTTGCAAATCAGAATGCGATAAAATTAAAAGCACCTGGATTGGGGTAGTTTTTTCCTGTTCTTTTCCCCAAATCCCCCACCCAATCACCTCAGCCCGATTCTCTGCCCTCCTGGGACATCTCAGCATCCCGGACGGGGTGGGGGGACGTGGCGGGATGGGGGTCTCACCCCCCCCACACACACTCACTGCCGCTCAGCCTCTGAGCCTGAGAACTTTTGACAGCCTCTCCTCGTAATCCGCAAACGCGAGCTGACAAGTGGAAGTTACACCCGGCACGTCGGGGATTTGAGATGATATTTAGAGCCGTGGCGCTGCCAGGGTTTGACGGGCGAAAAGCTCTCCCCTGCTCAGGATCATCCCCCTGCTCCGGCCAACACAGCGTCCTGCCGAGACTTATCGCCGGCTCGGTTTTGGGGGGAGGAAAAAGCTGCATTATTATTGCATTTCGCCCTGCAAATCCCAGTGCCAGGAGGAAGAACCCGTCCCTGACCACTGTGGGAAAACACCCAAATCACTGCAAGAGGAAAGGAGAAGACCCTGCAAGACCACCTGGAGACCCTGCACCACCACCTGGAGACCATGCACCACTGCCTGGAGACCCTGCAACACCGCCTGGAGACCCTGCAACACTGCCTGGAGACCCTGCAACACTGCCTGGAGAACCTAGAGACCCTGCACCACTGCCTGGAGACCATGCACATCCACTGGAGACCCTGCAACACCACCTGGAGGCCCTGCACCACTGCCTGGAGACCATGCACATCCCCTGGAGACCCTGCAACACCACCTGGAGGCCCTGCACATTCACTGGAGACCCTGCAACACCGCCTGGAGAACCTGCAACACCACATGGAGACCATGCACATCCCCTGGAGACCCTGCACCACTGCCTGGAGACCATGCACATCCCCTGGAGACCCTGAAACACCACCTGGAGACCCTGCAACACCGCATGGAGAACCTGGAGACCCTTCACCACTGCCTGGAGACCCTGCACATCCCCTGGAGACCCTGCAACACCGCCTGGAGAGCCTGCATGCCGCCTGGAGACCCAGCCTCTGCCTTCTGCAGCGCTCCTGATAACTCGTGTGGGATAAGGAAAACTGCACTCACCAGGAAACTCGCCACTTCCCTCCTAAAAGAGTGCGAGGGGCTCGAATCCAACCCGCCCCCACCTCGCAAACCTTCCCAGCTGCATTTCAGCTGCTCTCTTGGCTCTGCTCTCCCGCCAGCCATGGAGGAATTAACTTTGCGATGCTGCAAACGCCTCCCACACCCCATTTCCCACCCTGCTCCCTCCCGGCACTGCATCTCTGGGGCAGGACGGGGGGGTCCCTGCCATCCCGCCACCGGACACACTGCCCAGCCCAGATAAAAGGCACAGCTTTTCCTCTCTTTTTTAACTAAATTGTTGAATTTTTGGTGTCCCGGTGCATGAGAAGAGGGAGGCGCAGCCCTTACCCTGCAGAGCCTCCTTGGCGCGGGCCAGCTCCTGCTCCTTCTGGGCTAGCTGCACCTTCAGCTCGGTGGCCGAGAGGACCTCCGGCGACTTGCTGCCGTGCGTCTCCTCCAGGTCCTTCGTCAGCATTTCCTTCATTTGCCGGAGCAGGTGGACCTCCTCCTGCAGCTGGGCCACCTCCTCCCGCAGCAGCGCTGGAGGAAGAGGAGACACAATGCGAGGAAGTCAGCGACGGCTCCCGGCACGGCCCCGCTGCAAACTCAAAACCCCGGGGGGGTAAACACTGCTGGGGTGACCCCCCCCCTCTCCGCTTTCAAACCTGTTTTGTACAGCCCAAAACCCGACGTGGTCCCCACCAGCATCCCGGGAATGGAGGAGGAGGAGGGAGGGACATGATGGGGAGAGGGACATCCCCTGGGTATTAGATACTGGGTTTGGCATTAAAAAATTTTAAAAAATATATAAAATAATAAAAATAAATTAATAAAAAAATAAAAAAAAATTAAATAATAATAAGGAATGGTAATAATAAACCAAGAACCACCTTCCCATCCCACTGGCTGCTCGTATGGCCAGTCTCCAGCTCCGCTGTGCCCCATACGATGCGCCCTGGCTCTGCCTCCAGCCACCCACACGTTCGGGGCGTCCGCAACAGCATTCAACCAAACTCCCTCCGAGACCAGAAAGGGGAAAATGACACTTTCACACCTGCAGACTCTCACATCTTTAATTTTTCAGATTTACACCCAGCGACTGCTACACCCCCCGAAGCAGCTGGGTCGCAGGAGCATCCCCCAGCCCAGGTCCCCTCTGTGGCAGGCACCAGGGAAGCTCCAGCGACCTGGTTTTCCACAGCTGCTGAGCCCAATAAACTGCTTTTCTGCCATTTCCACATTGCACCCATCGCCCTCATCTCCCCTCTTCCTACAATACACTTTTTTGCCACGCACGCACCACTGCAATCCTCCACACAAGCCAGACATCACAATAAAAAAAACGATCAAAAATGATCACGAATGTCAAAAATGACAACATATGAAGTTTGATTTTGCTTCCCTCCCCCCCAGCTTTGAGAACACACGGGAAAAAAACCTTTACTCATCCCAAAAGGGATTATCGATTTCTTGGGTTTGCACCATAGACGTGGGGAGAAAAGAGTAAATCCCTCAGCACGCATGTCACAGTTACCGGAAAAATAAAATAGAAATAAAAAAATTAACGCCCCTTCTCCAAACTACTGTGCTTGGGTCCTTTCCCCACCATCACTGAGCATCAGCCCAGCCTGGGGGACAGTGGCTGGGCAGGAAATATGGGGGGTTTTCCCCTTATTTTTGTTAAGGTTCCCCCTCCCGTGTGCCGGACCGTTTCCTTTCCGCCCCGGTCCGGAGGCGACGCCGGCGGTGGGACGAGGAGAGGCGGCTGCGGCCGGCAGCTGCGCCAGGAAGGCATAAAATCTGGTTTGCATACTTGAAATGCTTCCCGTATGAAAACTGGCAAGGCCCCATTCTGTAAATTATTTAGCGATAAAGTCACTAACGAGGAACAGTCGAGCTCCGGGGGCTCGGCTGAGGATTTCTGCGCGGTCCGAGGCGGTTTTTTCTGGAAATCCGGGCAAAAAAAAAAGCAAGAACCCAGAGGCGGCCGAGGCCAAAAGCATCTTCCCCGGGGGCTGCAGAAATGCAGCGTTTCCCCTCCGGCCTCTGGGAAGGCAGGGGAGGATGCGAGGGACACGTCTATATTGTAATATTTACCAGGCAAACCCCACCCAGCGCCGTCCCCGGCCACAGAAAACCCCGCACAACCCCCCACAAAACCCCAAAAATCAGCCCCCCACCCCAACGAGAAACTGCCCTGAAAACAGCCTAGCTCAGTGAAATGGCAGTGCCTGCTGAGGTCCGAGCTCATAGGTGTCCGTATCGGAGGTACAGTCATTTAGTGTTTGCTGCTGTGGTGTCAAGTTGTAATTGTAATCACTGTTATGTATTAATTACAGAGAGAGAGAGAGGGTAAGTGGGAAAAGGTTGAAACAATTAATAATTTCCCTTGTACACACAGAGTCAGCTTGCTTACCTTGGGTTTTGGTTTTTTTTTTGCTCTGTTTCTCACTTGCATCCACATATAGATGTTCTTGCCTGTCTGAAGGCCTGTTTCTGAGAACTTTGATATTTCTCTTTACTGCCTTTAGTATTGCCAGTCCATCTACCTTTTCCTGTTCCCTTTGTCTGCCATATGCTATAGCTCCTACGTCTGTCTAAAACAAAAAAATCGTTAATGTTATTACAAACTTTCTTACCCCTATGGGTAGTTTCTTCTTATGTTCTATTTGCAGTTGTCTTATTGAAATACAATGCAGGCTGTGGTTGCATCTCCAAGATGCAAGTATTCTGGTAAGGAAATTGTGTGTTTGTCCACGTTTATTAAAATAGCCCTGTTTCTGTATTTTATTTTTTTCACTTCTTTTTCATAGACAGTTCACATTTCCTAGTTGGCTTTGTATTCCTGTGTCTGAAAGTGCACATTCAGAAACATCAACTGTAATTTTCAGTATTTTGTTGAATGTTGTTGAACCACGAGTGCCAGAACTTGAATCCTATAGCCTCCAATAGTTTTTAAATAGTGTCATTGGCAAGAAGCTTTTTCATGACTTCATTCAGCCCATGACTGTGGTGTAATTATGTCTCCTCATCTGCGTGTTCTGTTTTATTTTAGTCATTCTTCCGATCCCTGGAATGATCTCTGACTTGTTGTTTGTTAACATTGATTTGGGATATCCAGCGTGTTACTGTCACTTTCTCGTTCAACAGGCGTTAACTTCTGAAAACGTTTCCACGTTTGCACGATTACATGCTGACTGGTTGCACAATTACATGCTCTGTCCCCTGTAGATCAACCAGAGGTTGTAATTTTTCTTTATGGTGCTCAGCTCATTCCAACAGCCAGGGCGTAATGTCACTTGGAGAATTTTTCCAGGAAGTTGGAGTATGGGGACATTTCTCAGCTTAGTTTGAGCAAGTGCCTGTGACTTGTGTGGTTCATATAAGCAGCTTATCCTGGTGGAAGGAATACAACTCGAACATTGTTTTAAAAGGATTATTAAGTTTTATATTGTTAAAGTTTCAGATGGGGGTGTTTGGTTTTCTTGGACAAGACAATCAAGTCCTTGTCTGAATTCCTTGGAAAAATAAAATCTCTTTACAGGGGTACGTGGAATTACGTTAACTGTGCTTTATGAACAATTTAGGACTTACCTTCATTTGAACCTTCAAGCAAATAAATAAGCAAATAGCAAAACAGTCAAATTTATTTTTGTGTGTATAAAAAGGTGTTATAGTTGTGCTGTCTGGATAGCACAATTTGAGGGACAGGTGAAGGGGCAAAGAGATTTCGTGCGTTCCAGTGATGTCTGTGGTTGTCCATGGTCCAATATACTAATTACCCTTCTTTTCTGTGCCGCTCTGTTCTCCAATTGCATCTGTTTTCAAGGAGTTTAGCCACTGACTCTTTGGCACACTCCGTTCATTATTTCAGTTCTGTTTCTAATGCTGCAGTCCTTTGAATTTTCGCACTCTTGTGTTTTATCCAAGGTCTTGTTACCTGTGTTGATTTTTCTAGGCCCTCTACGGTGTTCTTGCTTTTCTGTCTGCAAACTGCAACTTGAGTTTTTCGTGCATTTGCCGTAGAGGCTGTCCTTCAGTTTGACCTCCACAAAATCAGCATTTCAGAAGTCATGGTTTAGATGCACTCCTAGATGCATAGATCCCCTGCGTATTCGTTTTTCTGCAGAGGGATCCATTTTCACTTTTAGATTTGTTCAGAAGCCTCTCTATTCTCCAGAGCCAAAACCCAGGAACTTTGCAGAAAGTTCTTCTCTTTTAGGAGAAACTAATGGAAGTCACTGATACAGAGATGATGAAGCAAGAATCATCTTAGGTTGAAATTGAAGTTTACTTGACTAATCGTGGCGGTTGCAGTGCCAGATGATGTTTGAGTTTCCATTTCTGAAGAAAACGTTGCACCTCTGATCTTTTTACAGGGCTCCGCTGCTATGGTACTGTTCAGAATTGCTCATCTCTACGAAAAAAACCGGTGGGATGGTGTGCATTTGCCACTAAACTTCATGAATAAAGTGTGTTTTCTCTTACTTTGGCTTTAATAAGAGTAGGGAGAATGTCTGTGCCCTTTAGTACGTATGCACATCATTCAAGCATCCTGAAAGTTGAGGCGTCCGGAGGAGAGGGCTGGTTCTGTCTCCTGCTGTGAGACTGCAGTTTTCTAACCTGATTGCAGAAATGTGTGGCTGGGATAAGAAGGACAACGGGAAGGGTAGTGAAATTATTTGAAGAATAAGGGTCTGTCCCTGGGAAGATAATGGAGAGACTCATTCTAGATGTCATCTCCAAACAAGTTCAAGAGCGGGGGACTATTGG
>JAOXJK010000008.1:2750134-2761396 GCA_025774025.1 Xenus cinereus
TTGTAGAGTAGGGTAGATGGTTGGACTCGATGATCCCAAGGGTCTTTTCCAACCTGAATGATTCTATGATTCTAAATCAAAATAAAGCCCCTTTACAGGCTCTGCTTCTGCAGGGATACCGGCTGCCCAGCCATGCAGCTCAAAATTAAAGAAATAATTAAATACCTGTGCCTACTTAGTCAAAAGAGAGTTCTCGCAGTAAAAACAGGAGGGAGAATGTCCTCGGGATGGTAAAGGTTATCAAAATACCAGGGTTTGGAGAAAAGAGGCTGGTAGAGCATCGCTCCCTAATACCAAACAGCAAAGCAATCCCTTCCAGGAGGAGGAGATAAAGAATTTCTTCCTCTGCCGGCGATAAATCAAAGGGCACTGTTCAGCTGATGGGAATTGATTTTTCTCCCTTCCTCTGCACTTAGAGCAAAAGCGGGACCGCGGCGAGAGCCTCCCGATGCGACAGAGCCCAATCGATGGCGGGGAGGGGACGCGGCGGGGATGGTGGCACCAGCACGAGGCATCACCATCCCTCCGGCAGCATCGCTCGGGGTGCACCCCACTCCCCCCCTGCGAGCCCCGAGGGCCAGATTCAGGGGACCCTTCCCAAAAGCAGAGGGCACGAGTGAACTTGGAGTTGGCAAGGAACGAGATCTGATAGGAATAACAATAGGGGGAATAAAATCCCTTTAGTACAAGCAGAGCAAATGCTGGGTGCCTCCGGTGCCAGAAAGGGGATGGGGTCGGGGACAAACCCCGCTGCACCCCCCTCCCCTCCCCAATAATAATTAGCAGCCCGCCTGGCTGCCCAGCAAAACAAGGCACAGTCTTCTGCTCTTCCAGCTAAAGCACGGCTCCAGCGCTAATCCACTATTAATTAAAAAGATTTTCACCATAGGCTCCCTCAAACCCAAACCTCTTTTGCTTTTCACGTGGACAGAAAGAAAGGAGGGGGCAAAAAAAAAAAAAGCTGTCTGTAACGTGGATGATTCAGAGATCGATCCCTCTCCCACTCGCCAAACTCTTTAGTAAGAGTCACTGAAATGCAATGATTTTCCCCCCTCGTTTGTATCGAGCATCGCGCGGTCGCAGGATGGGGGGGAACGCTGGATTGATTTGGTTTCACCCAAACCCCATACGTATAAGCAGAGACCTGATTTAACAGGTTATAAAAGCTCCACTGTTTTCTCACTATTGACTTTTATTGCAGCGCATAAAATTTTTAATGAGAAATAAATTGATAGAGATACATTACCACGGAGGAACCATGATCTGCTCATTTGTGAGCTATAACGTCAAAGACCACATCTTTGAAATCCAGATAAAAAAGTGCACCCACGGTGTATTTCTGTCAGCCTTCAGCTGGAACTGGCACTTAAAGTGCCACCTGGATGGTGACAGTCCCCTACAACAGGGCTGTGAGATGTCAGGCAAGATGCTGGTGGTGGGACCAATGCAGGCACCACCCAAAGGTGACGCCCAACAGGCGGCTTTGCATCCACAGACCTACAGCCATAGAAAACAGAGCCTGGAAAAGCTGGAATAAAGAGTTCAGCTACCCCAAACCACGGAGCTTATCACCTTTTTCACCCACCCTTTGGTTTCCACCATGTCTCCATGGCTTGCCTGGAGTGCAATCTCAGTGCTGTTAAGATTTATAATGGCCAAACCCAACAGGGAGTCCTTTACGTATCACATGCTGTGGCCCAAGGAAGACAAGGGGGGTAAAACACAGAAAAACACATGTATTCCAGCAAAGAACAAATCAAAATTGGCACAGCGGGGAAGTGCTGCCCTGTCCCAGCTGGAGCATTGTACCTGCATCTCCATACCAACTTCTGCAAACCTCCTGTCTCCTTCAGCCACCACTTTGGCTTGTGCTCTCCTGCCTTTCCTCCAGCTCCACCACGTCCATGGCAGCTTTTTGGTGGCTGTCCAAAACACCGGGACACACGTGCCAGGGTGACGGCCTCGGGAGGAAAGAGCCCATGCAACCACAAAGGGGACCATGTGGCCACCCAACACGAGGGCACTAGAGGTGACCTCCATGCTCCACACCAACCCCCGCCTCCAGATGTGCTGCCAGGGGAGACAGCCTCTGCACACCTGGATAAAACCCTTCCTTTTTT
Source organism: Xenus cinereus (assembly GCA_025774025.1). Taxonomy (NCBI): domain Eukaryota; kingdom Metazoa; phylum Chordata; class Aves; order Charadriiformes; family Scolopacidae; genus Xenus; species Xenus cinereus. Next base: position 2,752,255 of record JAOXJK010000008.1, read on the forward strand.
TGATCCCCATATCAGGAGCACGTGGCCAAAGCATGTGCATTTCAAATATGACATCCAGGAGAGCCCTTTCCACAGTCCTGCCACAGACCAAGCACTGGATTTATTTCTTTCTCCCTCCCACCCTACGCACCACACTCTGCCCTTCCTCCATCCCCGCACCATCGCTCTCCTACAGCCACAAGACATCCGTGCAGATTTACCCCCAAATTATTATTTTAATACTGATCCAGATTTACATGGGCAATATTATTATTAGTAGTAGTATGGAGAACAACTCCTTACTTTTTGCCAGCTCCTACTTATCGCTTCACAGACTTGGATCGATGAGTTTGTCATTTGCCCATCACTTCCCATCAGAAATTGCATGGGAAGAGCGTACCAACGGCACGAGGCGCCTGCACGCAACGTGTTAATCCCGGCACAGGGAAGATGAATCCCCTTGTGTTTTTTCCCACGTCTGACAGCACCTCCTGACAAAGGCAGGACGGGAACAGGTTCCCCCAGCGACGCTGACAGCACGGTCCCCCGTTGCAGACCTCTGCCCCGAGCCGTCACGACGTGCCAACGGGCTGTCTTCTCACAGATAGCGATGCCGAGGGGTCCTCCAGCACAACATTGATTAACAAGTGCTGGAGCAAATCAATCCAAAAATCTCTTCTTCTGCCCCTTCTTCAGCTTTTGCATTGACAATTTGCGGGGAGAGAGAAGAAAACCGGTTTGAACAGCTCTTCAAAGGTGATGCTTTGATATTCAGCGAGCGGAGAGAAATCCTGGTTTCTGCAGACAACATTCAAGCAACTGAGGACAAAGGTGTGTATCCTGTATATCCAAAGGAGGGGGCAGAGCACTTAAGCTATAGGAAAACATCTCTGGGCGGTAATTATTGTGCTTGTAAAATAATAAAAAGATCTTTATCGGCTTCCAAATTGCCACTGGAAGTTAATAACACACATCCTGGTGCTGCTGGACAATAGTATTTGGAGGAGGCAGCATGGTGGGCCAAGGGATGCAGCAACATCCCCATCCAAAGGGCTTTAAAAACCCAAACAAAACAAAAACCAGCAACAAACCTGACTTTGCAAGGTGTTTATTTTTGATCAGAGAAAAGGAAAGTTGAAGAAAGGGTATTTTGCAATAAAAAAGCATCCAGGCTTCCCTCCACTGCAGGGTGGAGAGGTTATGTGAGTATCTGCCATCACTTTGAATATAGCCCAGAGCTGCCAAATGCTCCCAAACCCAGAGTTAATGAGTTTGCAAATAATGGCTGGCACATTCCTCTACGTTTTTGTTTTGTTTTTTTTTTCCTTCATTCTTGCTTTATTTTCCAAGCAAGCAAGGTCCAGCTCCTTCCCCCTCAGCAATCCTGGCACTTTGCACGACACCGTTTCCTCACCAAGGATGTCCAAGAAACACGCACAGCCCTTGACCCGAGACACGGAGGTGGCCGCAAGATGCTTCCAACGTTTTTAGTCAAACAACATCACTTTCCTGAGTGTTGACATGGGGCAGAACACACACACGGGCACGGGCACACCTTTCCCATCACCCACACTGTGCTTTCAGCAGCACCAACTCCAATAGTGCACGGCTGCTTCTTAGCTAATACCCTGGATTTCTCCCCCTGGAGAAGACCTAAGGGCTGTGGGGTGAGGTGGTATCTCAGGGAACAGAGTATACAAGCTCCTCTTGTCTGGAAATATCATGCAATATTCAGAAATTGGTGTTTTTATCACCTTTAAAAATGTTAACATTCTGAAACAGCATCTTACGAATGGTGAATAACCAAGAGAAACAGCTCAGTCATGGCAGGAGGGAGAGCCAGCAGCAGAAAAAAAAGGAAAAAAAAGAAAAAAAAAAAAGACCCAAAACCTCAGACTCTCCCTCCCCGAAGTACCCTGCCTTAGTCTTTAATAACTCATTATCGTATTACGAAGCGAAGGCTCACAGGATTATGGTGTTTAGTAATATTATAATGGATGGGAGCCAGCCTTCCAGCAAGCTTTTTGTATTCCTGCTTTGTACTGACCTGGCCTCGGACCTGGACTTTGCATCCCAGCGTGCTATCAAAGACAAACACCCCTTGCTCCACATCAGTAAATACACATGCATTTATTAATATGTATGCTTATTTGATTATATATATTAAAAATACATCAAATATACATATATCTCTAACACAGGTAGGAAGGAATTTCAGACCATGATGTTCTCTGGCTGCTTCCACTCAGCCAAACAGATTATAAAATCCTCCAGCAGCAAAATAAACAGCTTAAAACAAACAAGAGGCTTAGCGTGCCAGTACTTTGTAGTTTCTGGCTGGGACTGGCCATCGCTGGGGCCACCGAGCCCTTCCCCGTGGTCCCCTCCTGCACCTCCCAGGGACCTGCCCCGGTGTTAGTCCTTTGGATCGACCAGCACTGAACACAGGCTGTATTTTGCTTTCTTTTGCTTTGCTGCTGCTCTGATGGCTCTACGAACTTGGGCAGAGTTTCTTCTGGCGCGGATCAAAGCGGAAAGGGGAAAGCTTCAGAGGATAAATGGGATGCTCCCGCGCTCGACGACACACTACAGAGCCATCCGCAGTTTCTGAGATGAGCTCTAAGCACTCCCAGGTGTTCCTCCCATCTCTCGGTCCCCTTACTGAAAGGAGAACTAAATCCTCACTGGGAAAAATCAGAGTACGTACCCGATGCTGTCAAACGCACAAGAAGGCAAAACAAAAGCAAACATGTTTTCCTCCACCTTTTCTCAATTACAGCAGCAACCGAGTTTTCATGCCAAGAGAATTAGAACTGAGAGCAAAGGCATCATTTTGCTGTCAAAATGAGATCCAGTTTGGGTGGTTTGGTTTGTTTCAAGTAAGGGGATGCATTTTTGCAATTCCTACTTCATTTCAAAACTTCCTTTTTTTCCTGGAGGAGGGGACAACCACCTCATACTTGCCCGACCCAGCACGGCACCGGGGCTGTGTTCCCTCTTCCAAAGCCAGGAATAGGATTGCTGCCTCATTAACACCCTCCTCCAGCTCTTCCCACCCCACTGCCACCGGCTCCCACTGATTTCATGGGACCATAATGATGCACGAGCCCCCAAGGCTGGAGCCCACCTCCCATGACATGGCATCGCTGGGGGACACCTGCAGCTTTGCTGCCTTTTCCAAGAGTTTATCAGCATCACAGGAGCAGCCTATCCATGTTACTACTGAATAAAACATAAATTTAGAAATTCCAGCAAGTAATCCCGCTTAAGAGAGAAGGGGATGTTGCAGCACGAGTGAGAGTAGGTCACATTCTCCTCTTTTCTCCAGCATTTTCACACTAGCCTTCTTCCACGTTATTGAATTAGAAACGTCCAGCTTCATCAAGGCTTACTTTGTCTAAACAGGATTTGGGGTCTCTAAGGGCTGCTGCAGAATATCATGTTTAAAGAGCGATGCTAAAGACATCAGGACAATAAGGGATGTGTTAATGCACTGAGAACCAAGCTCCTTTCCTGCCACTCTCCTCTTTCGAGACGAAATTACACAGATTTAAAAAACACATGAGAACTGGATTACCCCACTCTCTTGCCAAGTGATCAAATTAACTTCCTACAAACCCATCCCAAATTCTAACATTTCACACTCGTGAATTCTTGCCAGGAAACACAGGAAACTATTTCCTAGCTGGGAACCAAGCAAAGTCCCAGCGGCCAAGGACCGAGCCCGTGGCCAACGCCAACACCTAACCCAGAGCACGAGATGGAGGAGTCAGAAGCAACTCCATACAATTATCCACACGGACAATTTATATACGACCAGACTCATCTCTCCTGTGCATATGACGCTCTTACAGCGTCAGCTTCCTCCCTCCTGCTCCCTGACAGCAATAATTTTCCACCAGAAAAAAAGGACTTGCATGGAATATGGGCAGATTTAAGAAAACTAAGTCCAAGAATAAGGAACTTTTAAGAAACGTGCATTGTGGGAAAACCTCCAAGATGAAACTCAGCAGGGAAGGGTCCATCCCCATTTCCACATCTCATCACCCCTTGCAAGAGAGGAGGGCACCTTCCCCGGACACGCGCTGCAAAGCCACCGAGACACATTGCTGAGACATGTGCCTCCTTGTCGGCCCCCTTGCCAGGCAGCAAGAAATATTTCAGGCTTCAACGAGGCTGCGAGATGCCTCCAGACCCCAGCCGCTCGCCTGCGCAGTGTTTATACGCTGTAATGGTCCTCCCCTCTGCTTCAAGCCTCCTTCTGCAGGAAAACCTCCAGTGAAAGCAGTGGGAGTCTCTTAATTGCCTCTGCTCCAATCAATACAAACAGTGCTCGGCAATGCCAACTGCCACAGCAAACGCTGATGCCCCAACAGCAGGATTTCCACATTTTTCTACCATTTCTACTGCAAAAAAAAAAAAAAAAGCTTAAAAGAAAGCAGTCTCTATGCAGGCAGGAGGTACTGGAGCTATTGCTTCCAGGATGCGTCCGCCAAACCCTGGAGACCTTTACTAAAGACTTAGCTCCAACCCTGAGCAAAGGTTTACATCGTCCACCAGCAATTGCTCTTTTAAAGGCTGGAGAGAGCTGACACCGATCTCTGTAGATGCCCAGATCTCCTCCTCAGACGCCTTCAAAACAAGAAAGCCCTCCGAGCTCCGCTGCCAAGCGGGATGCAGAGGACACAAGTCAGTCCTGCCCTTAAATGACCCACTGCCACCGACAAACAAAACCCGAAAGGACCAGCCACAAGTATTTTGATCTAATGCCATCTGCAAAACATCTAAACTTATCCTTGGCGGGAGGCACGGCAGCTGGGATTTCCAAAGACGCCAGGGGAATTCGAGCTCCCAGATCTTCTGGGTTCTTGGGATATTTCGGAGTCGGACTTAAGCCTGCTTAACACAAACAAAGCACCAGAGAAGAGTCATCCCTCACATTACAAAATCCTACTTCAAACCCTGAGAAAACACAGCAATGCCAGAAACGTATCTGAAAAGGCCAGGATTAACAAGGTCTTGAAGATGCTACCACTTCTTATCTGAAGCAAGCACTAAATTGTCTTTAAAAATGTGTTAATTAACAGGGTTTCACCAAGTTTATTAAACAGTTGTCCCAGTCTCTTTCAGAGACAAGTCCTTAGCCCTGGCAAGTTTCTAAAGGTCTTCCATTCAGTAAATTACAGCCTCGTCTATGCCATTAGATTGCCTGTTATCCTCATTCGACTCTCCTGTTATAATTACCGAGGTCGTTTTAGCAGGTAATTTGGCATAGCTGTCATCACTTCCAAGTTTAATACGCCTTCATTCACAAGAGTGCCACACACACGCGTTTCCCAGCTAGTCCCAAGAACAGCCCGGATGCCAGCGGGTGGGATTTTCTGAAGCATCACGGTACCCTGTGCGAGGCGTCGGCGTCCCACGGGCACCCCTGGGCTGCTGCCCCACGGCGCCAGGTCCTCTGCCAGCAGGACCAAGGCATGGCTTCCCTCCAAATGACTCGCCGTCTTCGGGATAAGGCACAAGATGCCAACTTTCAACAGAGAGATGGGAGAGGAGGAGTAGACAAGGCAATTCTGGCCAGCGCAACGGTGGAAGCGTATTAGATTTGCAACAGACCAATGCATATATAGATATAAAACCCAATACATAGGGTGGGAGGCCAACCTTCACGAACCTGCTCACTCCGTGCCAAAACCTTCCCATCAGCGAAAGCCACAAACCAAACCATAAGAGACTGGGAGAGCCCAGGGGAGGGAGCAGCTCGGCAGCACTTAAGGAGCAGAACCAGTCCCTGGATGACCCCACGTGGGCTTCCAAGCAAGTGCTTGACTCTGGGGCGGTGTTGCTGCAGGTTAACCATGAACCCCAGCAAGCCAGAACTTTGCCCAGGACCTTGTTCCCCACCAACTCCTCCTACCTGTGGCCACAGAGTAAGTGCTTTGTGGTTTTCCTTCCAAACCAGGACTCCCGGCAAGCACTGGAAGAGGACATGAACTTCAGCCAGGCTGCAAAGAGCACCAGACTCCTTAATTACTTCATGGCACTTCCTTTCCTTAGTTATGCCCATTTGTGCACAGCTATATCGTGAATTTTGTCAGTGTTAAACTCCTCTCTCCTCCAGAGACCCATTTATTCTACAGGGCTGCAAATGGGATTGGTAAGAAACTAATTTAGGGTGCAGCAATGCATCAAAAAGGAGATGGAAAGAAAACAACAGCCCAGCCCTGCTGTAATGGGGACATTGGCTTGCCAGGGCATGAGCAGCAGGACAAAGGTGATGACAAAAATCAGGGGACCTGCACCGTGGTCACCTCTGCCAACCAAATTCCAGAAAAGGGAAAAAAAAAAAAAAGCCACTCTTGTATGGTAATCATTGGGTTAAACTGGGATCCAAAGTTTAAAATGCTTGCTTATGATACATTTCTACAGTCTTTCTTCAGGTTATAAATGTATTCATTCTCTCTTTCCCATAAATCTGGGCTTTCTTTTTAATCTCCTTATGATATTGTGGGGAAAGGACTCTAATTTCATAGACCGCGCACTTAAGACAATAACCGATAAAACCCATTAGATTCCTGTACAAAGGACTTTAGAAGAGCCGATGAGGAGGAGATGCCACAGGCTGAGAGGAGGCGGAGGACCGCAGAAGAGGCTTTCCAACACAGAGGAGGTTACACAGCCCATTAAGCCCCAACTTGCTTGAAAAGCAGTTTTCAGATGGGTATGAAAAAATAACACGTCCATAGTTAGCTTGGAAATTATGTCTCTTTATAAGCTTATGAGAGGGGAGAAAAAAAGGGAAAAGAGAGCTGAGATACACAATGGCAGAACATGGGTCCTCCTGAAGGTACCTCCAAGATGTCCATCGCCCAAGGGCTCCCGCCTGCTTTGGCAGGGAGGGAGCAGAAATCCCTCAGCCTTGCAGAGAAGTCACGGAGGGCCCTGAGACAGGAAGCCAAGAAGTCCCCTTTTTTTTTTTTAAGAAACCAGACTCTGTGACTGCTTAAAATCCAACCCAACTGTGGGTGCTGCCAAAAGCTGCCCACATCAGTGCCAGCCCCCGGCAGCTACATAAACCAGTGCAGATCCTGCACTACTTATTCGTGCCTTCATTTGAGAAGAAAAAACCCATAATCCTGTCCCAGTGATATACATCCCCTACTCTTCCTTCCCTACCCGGCGCATGGGGAACATCTGGAGAGTGTAGGTTGCTCCATCCAACAAGAGCAGAGGTTGGGGGGGGACAAACAAACAAAACCATCTTCATGTTTTACAAGCGACAGTGAGTTCTTCTTTCCGAAGAGAAACCGAGAGCCATTCGTGGCCGGCTGTGACTCTAAACGCTCGTGAGAGGGCTGCCATATGGGTTCAGATTTATCACTTGTGTTTCCTAACTTGCACATCTGTTTTCTATAAGTAGCTGTCCAAGTCAATGCATCTCCCCTTTCCTCACGAACCGCCCACGGAGCTTTTCAAGGACAAATCATCGTTGCTTTCGGTGTTTATCTGCTTAGTGGCCTCCGCTATGTTATCTTAACAATCTTGAGTGCTATTCGTTAAAAAAAGAAAAAAAAAACAAACAGAGCAGGTATTTTTAGGCATAATCTCCCTCCCTGTGCTCTTGCTGGGCTGTAAATTTGCCATTGGAGAAGCACCCCGAGATGCCTCCTAAAGCAAGGTAACACACGTGGCGATTATCGGGGGTGAGCTTAGTTAACACGCTGAATGAGAAGACAGCGGTCTGTTCCCATCAGCAACCCAGGAAACTCCCAGTCATCTCCTCTAATTCCCCTAAAGTCATCAAAATAATTTCCATTGCCCTCTGCCAGGGCATCTTCTCCTGAAATGAAAGCCAAACACAAGAACCAGAGAGAAAAGGGGAATTCCTCTAAGGATGGACGCATTGGGAAAATGGCGAAAAGCCAGGGGGGTCACGAGGAACTAATGAGACTTCTCAGACCCCAGCTCATCCGGACACGAGGAATGCGCGGCATGCAGAGGGCAAGAAGGGCCAACACAGCTCCAGGAGAGTTTGGGTCCTGTGGATGGCCACTGGAGCAACAAAACCTGCTCGCTGCTTTGAAATTTTAATGAAGAGTCAATAATTTCTCTGAAAAAAAAATAATAAAAAGGTGGCCTCCAACATTTCTCTACCAAAAATGTTGAGTACAATCCAATATGCCCTTCCTTTTTTGGTGTTTATAAGAAACCTACCAACTTGCTACTGAAATAGGGGGATAAGTGGAATAAAATAATAGGGAAGAGAGAGAGAAAGAAAACAGAAAGCATTTACTAGGAAATTCAAGGTCTGAAAATTAAAGACGCAGCTCTGCATGGCCCACCAGCTTCCAGGGCAGTGGTGCCACCAGGTTTGTGGGGACAGTTGGCATAAACCACACACGCACAGACAACACCGTCCTGCTACAGTCCCCTCAGTCATTCTGATTCGGAAAGGGGTCCAAAGGCAACAACTGGTTTTGTGTCACTTCAGTACCTCCAAGGGACTCGGAAAGGGGTAACAGTAAGATGCTACATCAATGGAAAGCGGTACGGGAAGAGGCCACGAGGTGCCATCTCGCCTCTTCAGGCTGCAAGAATCTCTTGGACAGTACTCATTTTCCTTCAAGACAAGTGCAATTAGGGAGTAAAACTGTTTTAAAGTAAATTAATATGCTCAACTACTAATGGTGCCCTTCAGCTGAAGTGCACAGCATGGGCCATCGCCATCCAGGAGGGGAACCAGGAGCAGCCCCTCAAGGGTTAAAGAGCAGGGAAGCACTTGAGGAAACATGTAGATGGAAACGGGGGAGATTAAAGGCGAGTGTATAAAATGAGATAAGAGAATAAGCAGCAGCTGAAACAAAGACTGCAGAGGATATTAAAGAAGAAACGCTCCATCCACAGAAGAAATAAAAGGTCAGTGAAGGGGGACGGTGACTTCTCTAAGAAATTGCACAAGTGCTTTCCTGACACAAATATTGACAGGAGAGACAGATACCTAAAATTAATTCGGCTCCTTGCCCTGATAGCACGGAGAGACAAGGACTCTCTGAACATGGATAAGGCAGAAATGGAAAAAACAGGATATCTGAGGAGGTTACTCCCTGTTGCTCCCCCACCAAAAAAAAAAAAAAAAAAAAAAAAAGAAAAAAAAAAAGCC
>JAOXJK010000008.1:2771863-2801302 GCA_025774025.1 Xenus cinereus
AGCCAGCTTCATCTGCTCCCCCCCCCAGCTGTAACACAGAGAAATACGTTGCATTTTCTCCACTTGCTTCAAAAACCTCAAGCTGACAAAACTGTGCAAGGGCACCACGTAACTGCCAGAAAAATAAGAAATAAGCTGAAAAATAACACGACTGTTTCTCATCCAAACTTCCCCTTCCCAGAGGAATTTCAGCTTTTTGAATTATGCCACCTCCTCCCGGAAAACAGGCCCTTCTGAAGGGCAAGGCTCAAGACACTGCAGGGATGCAGTTTTTAAAACCATTCATTATGCAAATGGCTCATTTATTGCTGCTGAGCCGAAAGCAAGAATCCCAGGCATGCAAATAAAAATAAGCGGGGAGCAACGGCGAGAGCAAGTGCGCGACGGCATCTGCTGATTCGGGTAATACAGAGCCCGGAGCCTACAGGCAACAGTGTACGTTGGAATTTCAAACTACAGGTTGAAGTCAGTCTCCAGCCAACACCAGCGACTCCCTGGGCTCTGCAGGACCAGGCGACATGAGCATCTCCAGCGAGAAGCCAGCTGGAAGTCCCACCAGGGCAGCAGATCCTGCTGTAACCCTGTTCATCCCAAAACTTGTACTCAACACAAGATGCCCGAGCCGAGCACGGCCGAAATTCAGTATCTGGGGGGTCACCGGGCACTTGCCGACCGGCACAAGGCTTGAAGGGGTTACGGGAGGTTTCATCGGCGAGGTTGTAACAGTGCCAGACCTGCAAAGCTTTCTCAAAACCTTAATAAATATCCCAGTGCTGGGTGGGAATGAATGCTAATTAGCATCTGATAAAGATTCAGAGAGAGAATCTGGCTGGGAAAGCAGACAAAACTCAAAATTAGCCATGCAGGCGGGAAATGTTAGGCAGGACTATCCTGGGAACAGCCTGCCTCCACGTTTCTCTTCTTATAGTGCCTGGAAGCACAAGAAGAGTAGTCGCGTGTACGATGCTCCGTGGCCAAGGATGAGCCTTTGTCCTCCAGGAACTGAATCATGGACAAACATCTCTGGGGCTCGGAGCCTTCCAGCTACCGAATCTAATTCGGGTCCAAGTCCTGGAAATGACCTGGCACAGGGTATCACCGCGCATTGCAGCCACGGGAAATAATAAGGAACTGAAAAACCAAAACAGAAACATTGAGCCGAGCATTAAAGAACCTTTCAAGTTCAAACGTGGGGGGAAAAAAATGCGATACGGAGCCAGTCCGACGTCAGCACTCAAGGTCAGATGGAAAAAGAAATCTCTGCCGATTTGCCTTTAACAAGCTATTGTTAGTACCATTATGGTAATATCATTAAGACAGAATCATTATGTAAAATCTGGTTTTTAGGCTCAGTTGTAGCTATCGCAAGGTAGTTTTAATGTAGAACCCGTGTAAAAGCAGCTTGTGCACCGACCTGGGCTTAATGCCCAGGGGGACACGGGGAGGCCCCCAGCTGGCTCCATGCACAGAGCCCGCCTGGACACCACACTTTAAATTCATATTCCCCCATCACATACGTAATTTGCTCATTTTTATGTGCTCCTATATCAGTAAAGTTCTAGTTCAAACCACGATAAAAGCCTCGTTGCCATGTTTGCTGCTGCACGACCCAGCAGGGCCGCAGGATCCGGTCAAGCGTTCATCAACAAGCAGATTAATTGCTAAGACAGAAAGGTCCTGATAACACAACCACCCAACAACAATTGGGTAATCAGTCATCATGTATCTATTCCTCAAAGTCCCGGAGCTGGCACGACACCCCTGTCTGCAGCCACATCAACCCACGCCACGACAAATATTGCTAAATGTTTCCTGCCCCAAAAACAGCCGAGCTCAGCAATTCCAGACCGGGGAATTGAAAAGCAGAGATTTACCTGGGCCCATAATTTCAAAGCAATAGCTGTATGGCATTAAAAAAAAACCAAAAACCAACCAAACAACTTTCTATAATGGAGAGAGACTGTTCCTTGCTTGAAACAAGAACATAAGAAATAACGTACGCGCAACAATGCGCCGATTGACTTTGCGTTTCAATAAGCATTCACACGCGCGGGTCTGAACAGATGAAGGACAAGTGCTACGGGCTGAATGGGCTCCATTGAGTAAAGCTAATTAGCTGTATAAGCATATGCAAGATCGGGACCTAAATTTGTTCTCTGCCTCCTGGGACACTGATAACTCCTTTTTTTTTTTTTCTGTTGTTGTGCAATGTGGACAGATAGGGCAAGTCTAAGGCAACGCTATAACCCCTGGCTGTCATACAGCATTTTTCTTGTAAAGACGTTAAGGTCGGGAAACAGCAGCTCAGGTGAAGAGGAGCCTTGTCCCCGATGTTATCACGGGTTCCTGTCAGATCTGGAAGCAGGACTCATCTCTCCCGAGCTGCCTTTAAACGATGCAAATACCCAGCCGCGCGTAACACCACCGAAATATTTGCTGTGAAAAAAAAACCCAGCGTGACGGTCAGATAATGGATCTGATTATCAGAAGCTGCATCCAGCAAGACAAGGCTGTAATTTCACTCCTCTAAAACACGTACTGCCGCACCAGAAGATGAAGTCTGTTATTACAGGCTTGATCCCCTGACTCTTACTCGCACCGCGGAGGTTTGGCACAATCTGATTTTATCCGGCTGGTCCTTTTGCGGCAGCGATGGAGAACGGGAAGAGCAGCTTAGGCTACATAGGGTATAGGGCTACAGGAAACTAAATATGCACCAAAACATGGGTAACCTCCACCAAATCCCTCTGAAACATGGCTTTTGCAGAGGACAGAGGTGGACATGAAGGCCTTCTGAAAAAGTTGCCTACATCTTTCCAAAAAAAAAAAAAAACCCAAAAAAAACCACCATCCCCAGCTGTGGCTGCCGGCTTCTCATCCCCGGCCAGGGAGTAAAGCAAATATTCCCAAAGGGAATAAAACCAACCCGGCGACCGAATAACGCCCCTGACCCACCTAACGAGAGTGCCTTGGATCAAGCGGTGTTTGCAAAGGGCTCTGGAGATCCTTCCGTGCGTAAGGAAAGGAAACGACCGTCGAGGTCTTGCTCCCATCCCGGCTGGAATTACCGGCAGCGTTCCCACTGGCTGCAGGAACGGGGCTCGAAGGGTTGCAGAGCACAGAGTCAGGGGGAAAAAGAGGCTAAAAAGAGCTCAGCAGAGACAGAAATTAATTGTATTTGCCATCCTCTCACGGAGGTGCAATAACCCAGCCGTGTTAGTGCCGCAGCACCCAGTGCAACTGGGACTCCAGCTCCTGTACCACCCACAGCTCTCCATCACACACCAGCAACCAAAACCCCCAAATCTGAGATGTTTACAAGACAGACGTCCAGCTTGAGCCTTTCCTACAGGATTTGTCCCATTCCTACCTACTTATGCTATTATTTATTAAAGGAAAAAGAAACACGACTTGAGACGTGCAGTAACCAAACCCAGTTCTTGCTACATTTTATTCCTTCCTTAATCTAAACATATAGCCGTACGAGTAAGATATTTGCTATAAGGAAATGAGCTGTCAAGTGATTTACGGTCTTGCTCTGCCTCCGTCTCAACAGCTCCAAGTCTTCTCCAAGACCTATTTTTAGCGAGCCGTAAATTAGAGGCAATAAGGGACAGGGTGGGAGCCAGGAGTTGAGAAACGTATAGAGCACACGCATTTATTTCTCCATTATCCTAATGCACCTATAACTGCTGTATCTAGGTACCGTATGGACAACCACGGTCAGCATTATATTGCCTTTACTGCTTAAAGTTGCCTTCTTGCATGAGATCAGCCACGGCCCGAGAAAGAGCGGTGACGAGGGAAATGTCACTGTTTTGGGGTTGGTTTGTTGGGGTTTGGGGATTGTTTTTTGGTTCTGTAGTATTGGGTTTTTTTTTTTTTAATAAAGGCCAGAATGGCTCATTGCTGCTGTGTACAAGGAACCCACATGGTGTACAGATGCCAGACAAGACCAAAATCAGCTGCAGCAAACTGAGGCTTTCTTTTTTTCAGAGCTTAAATGGAAACCTACACCTTCCACCCATTTCTCATTTCTTTCAATCACCTAGCTCCCCATCGACTATAAATTCAATAGAAGCGGTTGCCTTATTCACATTTTCTTGGTCATTCCAGCCAAAATTATTCTAATAATTCCCTTCAACAAGAACTAAAGTCCTATATTGCAGAAACTTTTATTTCCAGCGTCTTCACTTGCAAATGATTACAATAATTATTCCAACTCCCATATAGCACTTTCTATACAAGAGCTTTAAGAGCTTTGACAATGGAAAGTTATTACCAGAGCTTTAACAATAGAAAGTTATTACCAGCATCCTTATTTGCGAGAACGAGGCGCAGAAAGATCAAATGAATTGCTGAAGATCATTCAGCAACTCACTGGCCACGCCAGGAACAGAACTGCAATCTCCTGATTCTCCATCCAGCGCGTATTTGGACGGGGAAAAGAAAAAGCACCCTTGAAGCACGGATAAAGAGGGGGAGTTTTGTTTTTGAAAGCACTGAAAAAACAGCTTTTTCAAAAGGAGCAGTGGTGGCAAACGTCCTTATCAGGCTACATGAAGTCTGATAAAATTCTGAAAGAGAATAAATGATGCTATCGATTGCTGCATAGTGGGGAAATAGATAAAAGGAGAAGGGATGAGCCTTTTGGCAGTCTGCTTTTCTCCATGGGGCATCCCAAAGGGGATACTCCCACAATCATGTAGGACTCTACCCTGTACCACGAGGGATGCTGCAGTTAAGGATTATAACTCTTCCCTCTCCCTCCTCTTCCCTTTCTTATGGCCATTGAACCGTCAAAGTTGACATATCAAAAACCAGCAGTGAATTTTGACCATCTTGGCCGATGTAATTTGCTCAGAAGTACCAAATGTACACTAAATCTCCCTGAAGCTCTCCCCTCTCAGAAGTATTTTATGAGACAATTTATTTGGGAGAAAGAACAGACCTTAATCAGCAGAAGAACCATGGAGAAACAGAATATTTATACAAAGCCACATCCTGATACCAAACACGATGAAATCCTCCGAGGCGGCTATTAAGGAGATTGCCCAGCAGAAAGGAAATTCAGCAAACCAGATTATCTCTAACAGGCTTATCCACTGGAAAAAAACCATCAGAGCAGCGATGAGATAGTTTTGAGAGACAATTAATGAAAGGTAGGGGAGAGGCGAGGTTGTAACAGGGTGACAAAGAGCGAGAATCCATAAAATACAGATTGTCATGGCTGATCAGACGTGAGGACTTTACACGACCCATCGTATGGCTGGAAGTGGAAAGGGGCGTCAAGATGTTCACAGCGCCTTGTGTCTACGGCTTTGCCAGGGGCATAACTGCCTTTATCTTTTTTAATACAGCAAGAAGAAGAATTCCCCCGTTAGTTCAGTTGACAGCCATCAACTGCATCAAAAGAGAGTTTCCACCAGCAGCGACACACTCTTCCTTCCAACCCAGCCCTGCTGCTTGTGTCCATAGCTACGTCCCGCAGCAGAAGGAGCCGTCTCCTCCAAAGCGTGATCCCGAGTATTTAAATTGATGGCAAACCTCCAACAAACTAAAAATAGGTGAAGGAATAAAGCTCGTGGGATGGTCTTGGACTGGAAACCACAAGAGACAGTTAAGCTCTTCTCACTGCTGCAGATTTCCTGGAGGAAACCACCGCTCCTTGAGCTGGACCACGATGGCACGTGAACAGCACAGAGCTACTGCTCTACACTGCCTCACTGCTGGGCTAAAAGGGCTTTCTCTTACAGGGTAATTCTATGTTATTTCAACCTACACATCTTAATCTCCAACCTTAAATCAGAGCTCAACAGCAGACAAGACAGATAACCCTACACCTCTTATGCCCCCCCCTCCCTTGCGTTGAAAGTACTGCTACCCCCCCATGTGCTCCTCAACAGTGGAGCCAGGCAAGAAATCAAGAAAAAAATCCCAATGGAGAAAGGATGAGGGCTCCTGGCATGGGAAGATGTCCACACCATTAGCTCTGGCTGCAGATGGGACAAGCGGGGACAGGCAGATTAAGGGATTTGCCTGAGCTAATGACATGGACATCTTTCCACTGACTTCACTAGGCTTTGGACCAAATTCCTATACAAAGAGCTGCACTCAAGAGCTATCAAGGAGCTTAATTCATTAGCATTTTTTAAGTACTTTTAGATCCTTGAATGAAAGGGGCTATCAAAGTGCAAAGTCATTTTATTAATGATAACAGTCTAAGAGCTGCAAGTTGAATCCTTCGCTTTAAAGCCTTATGGCACAAATGGTTTTGTAACACGAAGACGCCACAAAGTCCTAAGAGATATTAAAACTTCCTTTCAAAGCCTTCTACTAGACACGAGTTTTTTAAGATTCCCTTGAACGCCACAAATTCTGATGGTAATTTTTAATTTTCCAGGCAGCAACGTGAATCCAAACCCACTTATGGAAAGAGCAAGAGGATGCAAAGCCTATTGCAGCCCCTGAAAGGCTCTCATCGGCGTCAGCAGAGTTGACGTGCTTGGTATGTCGTGTCAGGACACCGACCGCAGGGTCTAACCACAGGGGACCCACGCAGCCCTGAATTCCTCCCATCATCTCAAGAAACAGAAAACGAAGCTAGCACAGGCTTTTGTGCACGCAGTCCCTCCAACAGTTACACAAAGGAACGGCACACAGGCAGCGCGAGAGGGCACGAGGCAAGGAGCCTGGCACGACCGCAGGTTGGCCTCGCGGACAGTTATTTTTCTTCTTCAAAATAAAAATCTCAAAGCCTATAAAAACATTGGCAGCAGGCGCCGGAAGATGCACAGTGTACTCTTCTATCGTTTCGCTGGTGGAATAGGCTTCATCCTGTTTCCTCTGGCCCCAGATCAAGCAAGACTCCTCGCAGGAATTTTCCATTATCCTGTGGCAAACATACCAGGGCAATCCGGCCGCTTAACCGACTTACACTCTGACCCTCCTCTTCAGCAGCGGCGAGACCGTGCATAAAGCAGAAGCCATTTCTCGTACAACGTGCCGATTCCAACGCTGCAGCCCAAGCAAAGAGGGGCTGGAAACCCCGGGCTGCATTACAGGACCGCAATGGGGTGATGGAGACATCACTGGTCTTCTCTCTTCCACCTCCGCCCTCCCGGCGGACCCTCCTGCCCCCCTTTCTTCTCAGTTGCTGATCCCCTGATTTATTTCTACAGCCCAACAGCCTCAAAACGAGGGGAAGCATGGAAACCCTCAGTATCACTCTGTTTCTACTTTGCAAAATCCTTTTCTTGCAGTGTTTTTACGCTAGTCTGTGAACTCCTCTCCAAAGCGCATGAACCATCCCACCATCGCTCACAGCTGGATCTCCACGTGAAAGACACGGCAAGTGCCAAACTCAGCCCCCAGTCACTCAAGGGAGAGGAGCCCAATGACTTCAACCCCTGCCCTCAGGCAGAGGGGCTCTGGAAACACACACAAACCCTACAACACCTTTGTGATTACATCCCGAGACCATTGATTAACACAGGTGCCCTTGAACCACCAAAGACCAGGAACAGAAAGGTCTGACCAAGGTGCACCCACGGTGCTGATAAAGACACAGAGCTTACCCCGGCTCTCCCTATGCCACATTTGTTCGCTTGAGAAAAAATGATAGGCATCTCCTCATCCCTGCTCATTTCCGATGTGGTTTCTACTTTCCCCGGGGTCACAGGCAGCGACAGCCATCCCCGAGGCTTATTTGTGTTTGAAGCCATCTGCTAAACTGGGGAGGGCTGAAACAGCCCACAAGACAAACGAGCCACCGAAGAGCGCTGTGGTTTCCTTGGTAGGGGTGACCAAGTGACAACAAAAATTTGGTTTACTCCCTCTTCCCAGAGATCTGCTCTTGAACAACGCGATGGCTCAGCTCCAACCACATCATCTCTCGGAGCAGCATGGTTCATATCACCCTGGAGAAAGCAGAAGGCTGCAGCTCCAAAAAAACACATGCTTAATTACGCTGCAGCGCATCAACTGCTTTCACTTGCTCTAGTTCGCAGGGGATGGGGAATGCCGGGATGTCTCACCCCACAGATATCCGCACCTGAGTCATAACAGTCTGTGGGTGCCCACTCCCTCCCCTCGGCCACCACACCCTTCATTAAGACGTCTGCAAA
This sequence comes from Xenus cinereus, assembly GCA_025774025.1. Taxonomy (NCBI): domain Eukaryota; kingdom Metazoa; phylum Chordata; class Aves; order Charadriiformes; family Scolopacidae; genus Xenus; species Xenus cinereus. The sequence continues at coordinate 2,779,990 of JAOXJK010000008.1, forward strand.
CGAATTTTAAAAGGGCTTAATCCGGCGAACAGCTTCTGTATCACGGATAGGGAACAGCTGGGCTGCTCGGCATCACGGAGGGGGGAGAGGAGAAGCTGTCCCCCGGCGCAGGGACGGGCACACAAAGCCCACATTGTCCCGTGCCGCAATTAACTCCAGGGTGGAAAAAAAAAGAAAAAAAAAAAGGGCAAGGCTTTCTATTTGTGAAGGGGCAAAGCTTTTCTAGGATGCAGCCAGCAAACAGTGGGTTCGTGCCCTGCAACGTGCAATATATTCCTTGCACACCCCAAATCCTCACTTGGGGCGCAGGACCCCCGCACCCTGACAGAGACACAGCCTGCCCCAGAGCTGAAAATTCAATATACCAGCCCCAAATTCCAACTCCCCAGCGTTTCTCTAATGAGTTTTACAGAGGAAAGCAAGACCCAGAGCCTTTCAAACCTTCTTTACAATGTGTCGGCACCTTCCTCCCGCTGTAAGGGATGAAGCTGATGGGAACACCGTGAAACAAGTGCCACATCACCTCTTTGAAACAAAAATATCAAGGGACCACATCACGTCTTCAAATATTAATCTGTACTTACCAACTAATCAGCACTGACAAAAATAACTCATCTAATTATCAGAACACTGCCACTTAAATAATGAATTATATGCCTTATTAAAAAGTATAATAGATTAGAGGATGTGAAACAATTGCAATTAGTAAAACAAGAAACGCTAGGAAACAAAAAAACCCTACAAGTGTGATCTGAATTGTATAAATTAATCTTCCAAAATAGCGACTGATCTCTTCTGCCACATCAAATGGCAGGAACGCTTGAAGCCTCCTGCAATTCAAGGAACACAACGCGCCTTAAAATTGCTGAAAACTCCTCTTAACACCTTGCCTCCGCTGCTCAGAGCGTTGCTCTTCCCCCGACCCTCCGAGCCCGTCTCTTCTGTCCCTTTGACACGCAAAAATTTCTGGAATACAAGAAATACTGGTCCAGGCAGCAGCTCCTGGCACCACACAAGGTGCAAACCCAGCCCTCGACTACAGGGGCTTTTCTGGAGGAGGACAACTCCTGTTAAACCTGTAATGGGGCTGCACGAACCAGTGACTTTATCCCAGTGTTACTGGGAGCAGGCACTCACTCTCCTATGCATGTAATTGCTTCGTTAGAGGCGGTGGGGTGAGCGACAGCGATGCTGCCGCAGATACCAGCTGGGGAAATTAAGGATGCCTTCAAGTGCTCAACGCAGGAAGCTTTCCCACAGTTTTCTTTTAACCTCACCTGGTCCCTCCGTGCTGCACCATAGTGGAGAGGAAGGAGCCAACACCATCAAACCTGCCTCTTGCTGCTCTCCGTCCAGCTCTCCATCCACACACTCCCCCAGGACAATGTCCCCCCAAGGACAATGTGACATTTCCCCATCGCACGACTACCCAAACCCCAACTCTTGGGTGAAACACACCCAGTACTCGTGTTTTACAGCAAAGCTTAGCCCTTTGCTTCTCTGCTCAACCATCATTACCAGCACAATCTGAGTTATCTTTGCAGGGATCCTGTAACCAGGTCTTTTAACCATGTCATTTCTTCCCGTCCTGGTGCAGAACAAGGAACAAGTTCGTCTACAACCAATGCTCAAAAGATCCTCAGCAGAAGCAGAACAAGCAAAATAGAGCTTTTTGGGTTTTCCCCCCAGGAAGGGGTGACCCTATCCCTGCCACCTCTGTTGGTGATCACTCAAACGGACACTTCTTCTCTGGTCCAAAGTCAGACCTTGTCTTTCCCACCCACAGTCTGCAAGATCCTACAGACCCTCAATCCCCTAACTCTGCAGTCTTCAAACATCAAGGGGCGGATGAATCTCCTCAATGCTGTTGGCTTGGTTTTTTTCCAGGACTCCTTCTGTTACATCCTTTGCAATATTTACCTTCTGAGGGCTTTAATGCTTCTGCCATCATGGCACTACTCGGATGCAGAATGGCAGCACACACTCCTAATTGCACCCCAGGGTATAACACAAAAAGAAAATGTAGAACAAGAAGAAGAAAAAACTATAGAGAAAAAAAAAGAAAACTATCTATTGCAAAACATTTTAAAAATAAATAAAAAGTCCAAAACACTGGATGTCTTTGAGATGGCATAACAGGACCTGAACAATGGTAATTGATCTTTAAAATAATATCCTTCTTCCCACCAAGAAAAAAAGATAGTGAGCGAGCAACATTCCTTTTCATTTTAAAACAGCCTTTTAATAACCTGAGCTCTTTTCATGTGGATTGGGGTTATGACAAGGACAAAGTAATTCACTTAGTCTTCAAAATTAATTTTATTTAGCCCAGCCCCAAGTAATTAACATCATTCCTTGCAAACAGTTCCTCAGATTCCCCCCTCCAATAACTGAAGAATAAGAGGCTTTTGGTTAAAGTTCCCCTTGTGGTGCTCAATACACTGTAACTCACAGTTGGGTTTGCTGCATTTTTCTCCTTACAGACACAGGTGCCTTAACTGAAATAAAATTTCTTTAATGAATAAATCACCTCTAGCCTCCACCAGCTTTTCAAAAAGAGGATTTCCCCCCACAAAAAAAAAAGTGTTAGCATTTTGCACAAAAATATTTTCCATCTGAGCTCACTTTTAAGGGAGAGTTTCAGCTGGAGACAATTAGGAAGGTCAGGAATACAACCCAAAAAGCGAAGGGGAGGGGGTTTAGCACTGGCAGGGACCAATAACCCACTATACACATATTTACCTTGGAGTACGTGGCTATACGCAGCGAAGCCTATGGAACTGGCCGAACACTCAGTATCTCATGTGGGAACGGTTGTATGTGTAGAATCTTCAAGACAAACTAAGAAACTACTCAACCTTGACTTCAGAGATTTTGCATCCTGATAGAACACAAACGTTTCAAATCCAAGTTAAAAAAGTACACCCTCTTGCCTGTTGGCTGCTCAGAGCACATACAAAGTCTGTTAATGCATGGGAACGAGAGAAAACGACTGGAAATGAACTTAAAAGTACAACCCAAGGTGAAGCCAAGTTGTTTGTTTTCATTACTAAAACCCACAGAAAAGAAATGCAAAACACCAAACAGCCCAAAGCCAACGGTGAAAATCACATTCAGTCGGAGGATTTTCCGAGGGTAAATGTTTGTTTTTATCCCAGCGCACTTAGGTCAGCTTGAATTTATGTTAATACCATCCACGGAGCAGAGCCAAAATACTCACACTTGACAACCTGTAGGGCTGGGCTTTTTTAAATATTAATTTTTCTTCCTGAACACAAACACCCAGCACTCCCCGCTTTCCCATTACACCGGTATAAGTCTGTAACACCTACAGCAACACTGATTTTGGCCAAAATCGGTGGAGACTGCAGACAGATCAACACCCTCACTTATTCTAAGCATCATCTTCTCACCAAATCCCCATTTTTCACATTTTTGGTTTGCTACCCTTTGCCTACATTTCTCACCTCACTCTGGTCTCTCCCTGCTAAATCTCGGTCCTGCCTGGTGCTCGCATCACCAAGTCAATCATCAGTTGTGAATATAATTAATGCATTGTTTCTCCCTTCAACCAGATCATTAAATGGAGTTGATAAATCAAACCTACCGTTGTACTTGGGCATATCACTTGGATTTGTGATATTCCCCAGAGGACCGGGACACATAAACCGAGGGATGAAATTCATTGAGACATAAATACAGCATCCTCATCTGTGACGGTCAGATACAATCATACTCCAGTGATGGGAGCATTATGTAAGGGAACGCTGGGCTCTGGTCTGCTCCACAAAAATGCCACAAGACCAATGCAGAAAAACTTAAAAACCGGCTGGTGATTCACTTCATACATCGCTTCTCCTTTTATTTGTGCTGCCAGAGCGCTAACATTCGATTTTGTTCCATAAAAGCTCAGGTAGAACACAACGCCGACCGGACACTATTTTTATTTCTTTCAAATGGAGGATGGAGCCTCAAGATGGGGAGACTGTTAGGGCATTTTTGTCCCTCTCCTTATGACAACCAAGCTGATGCCTCCTGCACTGCGGTGCTTTCCCATGGCACCGCAACCCCTGGCCTTAAAGCCATTGTGATGAAAACTGGAGACCAAAGCAAAGCACCATCCAGAGCTAACATCAACTTTGGACCTCCCTGTCTAAACCAGCCCCCCACAACAGAAAGCCTTAGACCTTCAGTCTCCACTGCAGAGGTCCAACACTGCAATATCTACAACATCACCAAGCAGATCCCGCAGTTACTCAGCACCTGAGGTTTTACACAGCCACTGGTCAGGAAGGAGCTCTTGGAAAGCATCTTAAAAAGAACGTCCCCACCAAACAAACCTCATCCTTCTGCAATCACGTGGCTCAGCTTTTATTTCTGCTTTTCTTTCAGGTTTGTGCTGAGCAGCCTGGCTGGTTGAGGGAACTTCCCATCTCTCAGAGCAGAGGCAATGCAGAAGGCTCCTACAGCGAGTCTATTTAAATGCTAATGAAAGGGGCAAGGCGAAGCATGAAGAGAAGTTCATTCACCTGACAGCTCTGAAGCCAGAACTAACTTCACGTAGAGGACCTGGAGGATCAAGCCAAAAAACACAAGGGTCCTGGATGCAGGTCACAACCCTGAAAGACCTGAGAGGATCTCAGTGGATTCTCTGGGACACCAAGTCTTGACAGAAGAGTTGCTCCCCAAGCAGATCATGGAGACGCGTTGGGCAATGAACAGTGCTGGGAACACCCTTGAGGAACCAACTCTGTTCACAGGCACTTCCAGGCGTAATTTGACGCAAGCACGATGGCCTTTAACAAACACAACCTTTAATTAAGCTGAAGCGGTGCCTCAGCAGTGATGCAGCCAAGAGATTAACGTGATGGGTGGGATCATCTCGCCTGCTGCCCCGGCTCACGCGAGTCGGTGGGAAGAGACCGGCATTTTCCAAGGACCATTCATCTCCTCCTGGGATGTGTAAAATATCTGAAGAAATGCCCTCTGGAGGTACTGGAGCAGCCAGCCCGGACAAGCCCCGTACCTGTCGGAGGGACGAGTCTCGGCGCGGGAGCCCTGCCAAGGTTCAAGTGCTTCGCAATTAACTTTCACAACAAACCAAAGCCTCAAGAGCTTTTAATCTCCAAATAAGTAGGAGATGTGGGGCCACGCCAGGGCTTTTGTGCCCTCATTTATCGACGAGGCGCTGATAAGGACCTCGCTGCTTTCTGTCTGTTTGGGAGCACATCCCCACAACGGGAGCTCCAGTTATCTGCCCTCATTTCCATAGCAGGCTAACGAAGAAAGGCACGGTGTAGCTGTGCAACAGGTTAAAACACGGGGAACATTTGCTTAGCAGTTCAACCTCATGCAAATAAGCTTAAAAGGAAATGCTGAAGAGGAAAGATAAAAATTCCAGCACATGTACCATCCACAGCAAAAACCTCCTGGTTGTGCTGCTGTTCCCCACCATAAAAACAGATTAAGAAGTAGAAATATTTTAGAAATATATACATTCATGAGTTCATCAGAAAGCAGCTACTCTTCCCTGCTAGTCATCATTCATAAGAGGTGAAATAACTAACTAAGCAAGTCGGAGCTTGCCTGAATAAACCCGCAGGAAGGAAACTGCGCAGATCCCAGCCCGGCAGGATAACACCGCACCGGCTCCTCGTCGGGATTCCTCATCGGCAACGGCACTTGTCACACAGACAGACACCACGCTCGTCCTCACAGAGCTCGGCACCTGACCAGCACCTCATCATCATAATACTTTTAATAACACCCAGGAACAACTCGCCTGCGAGTACCACGACTCCGCTGCTCACCCCTGGATGCCTCCCCAGCACGCACACTCTCTGCTTCTCCCAGCAAAGTTTTGGCTAAAATTCAGAAAGAATTGGTTGTATATTGCCCAGGATAATATTTACCCAGCTCGGGCATGAGGGCACTGATAAAATACAGTGTTGTGTATAGCACTTTTACTGGGATCTATGGGCTCTGTTCTGCTCCGGACAGGCTCCTCTAATTCCCCCTGACATTGATGGGGGCCGTGCCGGTGTGTGGAGACAGAAATGGACTTTTTTTGCACTGTATTCATATTGAAAAGGTCTCTGGCCCAGTACCAAGGGGTCCTTGATTTAGCTTAAGTCTCAGCCAGAGCATCTGTGGTACCCTATGCCTCCTCTCCCCACCCTTGTCCCCTAATAGACTGGAACAAAGGAAAATCTTTGTGCTTTTATCCTATATTAACTCAAAGTTCTGATCTGCTGATCTATTTTCCTTACCGTTTTTTACTAATTTTCAGCAGAATAGATGATGAAAACTTTTTGGCGATGTTAATTACCAACTTAATACAGCTCTCCTAATGACATATACACAGATTTACGACGAGATCAGAGCAGCTCTGCTAATCAGGGATAAACCTAGTATACTATAGAGGGTTATACTTTTTTATTAGTCTTTCTTGTTGGTCTAATTAATGGTATTACCCTCTGAACTGTGTACACACACTTAAAAAATTCAAGATACTCTGAAAACATACCCCAGAGGAACCAGAGTATGTTTAATAATTTCCTACCAGTTATCTCCAGCACTACGTCCATTCATGCCATCCATTTGTAGCCAGAAATATCTAACTTGCCCTTCCTACTCAAGATACTTGGTTTGATAAGTATCTTTGACCATTGATATAAAAAAAAGCATTAACAAAATTATCTTCAGAGCGTCACTTCAAATTTTCCACTTCCCCTCTGCTCACCAGATTGTCACAAAGATACCAACACTCATTTGCTGATTCAAGTCCAGGGAAGATGCAAAACATTGCTGCAAAATAAGCTTGTTCTTGCATCGGCAGTAACAACCAAAAATGAATTAGCAAATGAGAGCTACCTTGCAAAAACTGCAGTTAAGCAAAATAACCCCCAATTTAGAGTCCTTATGTACAGCTGCAACTAAAAGGAACCAGCATAAATCACAGCAAGCCTCTGATAATTTTCCTTCTCCAAGAGAATCCAAAAGCTCAGCTGCTCCCAGCTTGGAATATGCTGGAGGATCCAACATCAGCATTTTTGAAGGTACCTGGATGACTTCAGGCACCCAGACGGAGATAACTCTGGGCACGAGCTCCTGCAGCAGGTATCTACCAACCCAACAGCCAAAGCCCCTTACGCACATCCTGACCAAGGGGCAGGTCCCTGCGACCACACAGCTCCCAAAATCCCTCGCCAGACCTTCCAGCCCCAAGGGCTTGGCTGGGACAAAGAACCGGCCCAGGTCCCCAACGTTCTCACAGAACTGGTAACCACCTCCTGGCATAAGGATGGCACCAAGGGGCGGAAATGACCCTTCAAAATTAAGAGAAATGAACCTTAGGAGCAGCATCAAACTCCACGTGTCTAAGAACCAGGTATATCAGCACATTAATAAAGGCCCTGAAATAATATAAATCTGCATCCCTGCAGATTTTCACCCAAATACTGCTCCTGAGGCCATCCACGAAGGGTCTCTCACCAACAAGGACTTACTTGGTTTCTCCCTGCGCAATATTCACACCCAGTGGAAAATGTGACCGTGCAAAGCCAGGTTTGACTAAACCTCATGCTGAGGTCAAAGGTGTGCACAATGACATCAGGGTATCGACAGGCTGTCACGGGCACACCAGCCAGCTCTGCTCACTCGGTATCACCTGCATCATCTCACGCTGCCAACATGCAGAGTTAATGCATTATCTGCATATGGGTTTTTAATCCGGCAGGGTGGTCATTACCACATTATTGTTGGACTAATTAACAGCCAGAGCTCTCGCGGCTTTTTTTTATGCATGCTTCCTTCTCTCCCGCCCCAAAGTAAATCAAATATAAAATAATCACAACCATATACCCAGATTTAGCATCAGGCTATTTCCAGGAGCTACAGATGCTCTGGTGCACAACAGTCCAACCCCGGCAGCACAGGGAGCACTACAGTCCACAAACCACAATAGCATCAAATAAACCTCAGCCCGAGATAATACGGCTCCATTTAAATGAAAAAGAAAAGCATCTTTAAGGAACCTACAAGGTATTCAAACCTATTTAGTAAAGTGCTTTCCATTAATCTTGCCTTATGTGTAATGCTGAATCAAAGACGTTCTGCTGCCGCAGAGCAAATGTGCCCATCAGAGGAATTATGCCCAAAATCAAACTGGTCCCTAACGAATGCACTCAGAAACCACAGCGACAAGCAGGGTGTAGAAGGTATGTTAAATTAGATCATTTACCAAAATACCCTGGAAACGATGCATGAGGAACAGGACATAAAAAGGTTCCCTGCAAAGGTGGTGAAAATGCAAAGTGCTTTCTGAAGCTTTGCTCTGCCTGAAAGCCACAATAAATTACACTTGGAGCAACCTCGGCAGCTGCCAGCGACCTGCCTGGGGACCACACGCCCTGCCTTGGGGACAACAGCCACTGCAGACCTTTACACAACTCCAGCAGAACTTCAGCAGCTTCTGGGGAGCTCAAGTCCCAGAGCTGGACCCAAGCCACACCATGACATGGGCATGAGAACATAGACAAGGAGGGCAAGGTGGCAGCTCCCACCCCTGTTCCAGTATGTCCCATCAACTCCCTTCTCTCCCTTTGAAGACTGATCATTCAGCACCTCTAAACTGGGGCAGGAAGGGCTGAGCACCAAGCAGGGACCTCCCCCAGGAGATGCTCAGGACCAGCCGGTGGAGAGATGCTCAGTCCCCCTTCATTGCTAGGCTCGTCCCCACTCCCAGCTGCTCCAACCAAAAGCACCCCTGTACAAAAGCATCAGGAACTCCAGGGCTTTGCAGGAATCCATCCTGAAGCCAACACTCTGCAATTTCCCAGCTGCCTTGTAATTAATAGATCCTGCAGCATTTTTGCGTATATAACAGCACACTACTCAAAAATACGCCCAGGGAGGGTGTGGAGTCCCCTTCTCTGGAGATCTTCAAGCCCCACCTGGATGCCGTCATGAGTGATGTGCTCTGGGCAACCCTGCTTTGGCAGGGGAGTTGGACTGGATGATCTCTAGAAGGTCCCTTCCCACTCTGATAATTCCATGATTCTGTGACCCTTCTTTTTGGTTTGTAAGACACTGCTTTGATTTTATTTTTATTTAATTTTTTTTTTCCTGAGTCCTTTGCTGTTGGAATAGCTCGGGAAAAGATTTTCCAGAGCGGTTAGGAACAAGAAGTTTTTTTTGGTGTTTTTTTTTTTTTTTTGGAACTGAAGCATAGAGTACTGCAGATAACCTCAGATGTCTGTCCATCCGCTCCTCCAAGACTGGTACACACTGGGCTGGCAGACTGGTGTGCCTGACCCCAGCTGCACCCTCCTGCTGCCTGCTTTCATTGCAATGCTTAGCTTTCAGGGGCACACCCTCTTAGGACCGTGCTTTCCAGATTTCTTTTTTTTTTTTTTAAATGTAAAATCATTGCTTTAAACCAGCACACAGACATGTAGGTATTTCCTTGCTGGATCAGACAAAATGTCTGGCCCCTGTCTTGTGCTCCTGATACTGGCCAACACCTGTGTTCAATTACTCCTCCTTCAGAGGGATATTCCTTCTGCTCAGAAGTATGGGTGTCGCTGGTACTTCTCACTGTTTCCATCTGAACGGATGCAGGTACATTCCTGTTGTCTGCCAGCCTTTGCCTCTGTTGGTTTTTAATTTGTCCCTTTTATTTTATATTTAAAGCAACATAAAACACAGTAGATTCTTGCATGAGGTATCTTAAGTTATAACGGCAGATGCTTCCTTCTGATAACCTTTAATGGGACACTTTATTTTACAGGGCAGAAAACCCATGTAACAATTCAGTAATTACAAATGTGTAACTATTGACCATATAACAGGCTGGTAAGTAACCTGGAACTACAAGGTTATTACATGGACATTTCTGTCTTCTAAAATACTTTCCAGAAGGTCTCTCTTTAAAAAAGTGCATGTTACAGGATGACGGCGACTGGATGATCGAGACAACTTCATGTGTTGTCCTCTATCTGGGATGTGTAGTTGCTGTGTGGTCACTTTATCTTAGCAGCATCACTGCAGAGTGGTTGCACAGATTTACGTGCCCTGTAAAATAGCGATGTCCACTCTTTTTTGCCTGCAACCGTGCAGTTTCAGAAATTGTACATTCCTCCTCCACAGCTGCAAGTGGAAAAAAGCAAGCAGCAAAGTCAAAAGAAGAGTTAGCTCAGGAAAAGAAGAAAGAACTAGAAAAACGGTTACAGGATGTCAGTGGGCAGCTAAACAACAACAAGAAACCTGCAAAGAAAGGTAATGGCTTTGGTCTTACTGTGCTAACAATGCTCGAAGGGTTGTGTATGTAGATGGACTTCTTCACTGAGGTAAAACTACTGCCTCCTTGTGCAGTAGAAAACCCTGCCTTGGGTTTCTCTGTGACAGATACTGCAGTTGGTCACTGGTGTTGGGGCACAGTGAGTTGCTGGTGGGCACTGAGCTACTGTGGGCAGGCTGCTTTGGAAGGTCAAGGTGGAAGCTCTCCTGGGTGGTAAATATGAGGTGTCTTGGAGGGAGTTCGTCCTTCTGAGGGAGGAGGATCTTCTTCTCTACGTTAACCTGGCCAGGACTGTGTGTACAGACTGGTACCATGGAGCATCTAACACATTATTTTTGTCTTTTGTGGGACTAAAAAAAGCCAAAGCCCCCACCTAGTGTAGTAGTGTGGAAGATGGTACAAAAGGTTCTTCCAGTGTAAACTAAGCTTATTCCAGCTTTGCACAAGTTGGGCAGGTTCAGAAGTTGCACTGAAGCCTGGGAGGCTGGGGACACAGCTTCCCAGGTGCTCTGCAGCATCTCACTTCAAGCACCTCAGGACTCCGGAGGACATGGACCTCTGGTGTGGCTCCTGTGCAGATCCCAAACTTTTGTGGTCACCTGCAGCCTGAGAAACCTTGTTGTTCACTGACAGGACAGTTGTTGCAGCAGGCAAAGGCTGTGGGAGAAATAAAGGTGGCCAGGCAAGAGGAAGCTGTGTGTGAAGCCATGGATGGAGGCTGTGGGCAAACCTTCTCTAGTTCAGTTCCTTGTAAGTAACCACGTTCTTTGCTGCCTTCTTCCCCACAGAGAAATCTGGCTCCGCTCCCTCCGGAGGCCCTTCCCGTCTCAGCAGCAGCAGCTCCTCCGAGTCCGGGAGCAGCAGCTCCAGCGGCTCCAGCTCGGACAGCAGCGATTCGGAATGAGTTACGGACACTTACACACAAAACACAAAATGGACATCACCCTCACCGATGCTCTGCAGTGTTCCTTTTTCTTCTTAATATACTGCTCTTGTTCCACGGTGGTCAGGTTTTTTTTTCTCTCTCTTTCTCTGACTTTTTTTTTTATTTTATTTTTTAATTCAGTGTTACAAAAGGTATCTTCCATTTTTTTGGGGGTCGCTCTTTTAATAGGTCAAAGATCTTTGCGTGTGCGTGTGTGTGACAAGACTTTATGACAAAACAGTTCCCTTTGCATAAAGTCTCTAAAATACATTTTAACTGAAGAAGATTGGTTGAAAATGGAAGAACTTTGAACTCTTAGCAGGAGATAAATAGAAAGTTCTGCGAGGTTTGTAGTACGTTTCCCTCCCGCCCCTTCCCTCTCCCCAAAATGTTCTCTTTTAATAAGCCTGCCTGGCTCACACAAGGTAAAAAAAAATAATCTTTTTTTAAAGAAAACTCTGTAAAATGGTACTGTATCTGAAAGATGTTAGCTTTTGAACTAGTTGGTGTATTTGTTATTAGCACTAGTATTCTTAATCTCGAAGTCTACAGTGTGATGAAAATGCCAGATGCTATCATCTTTTTACATAAAAACAAAAAAACCCAAAAAAATTCTCATGTACTGTGGATTGCTAACATGCTTTTTTTTTTTTTTTTTAATCTTGGTAGAGGCATAGGCACCTGTTCAGGAAGGTATTTAAGCATGAACTTAACTTTAGGCACATGAGCAATAGAAGTGGTTGCATTTCTTGTTTTTCCACCCAAAATTTTCATTTTTCTTGGGGGACACATTGGGAAGGTAGGAGCAAGAGACACTCAAGTTTCTTGGGAATGTTATTTTTTTAACATCAGATAATTTCCAGGAAATTGACGCTCTCTATGAAAATTTTTCATTTAATTGAAAACCGGTTTTTGGCTGGAAGTTCTCAGCTGGACCTGGGAGTGATCCCTGCAGAGTGACCAAGGCATGTCATGTGCTCATTATTAGACACTTGCTTAAGTGCTTTCTCCATGACAAGCACCTCTGTCTGGGCTTAAAATAAAGGAGCACTCGAGCTCCAGCTGAGGCTGAGCTGGCAGTGGAACTTGGGAGGGATGTTGTGTGTGTTTGGGGTGGTTGGTTTTTTGTTTGTTTTTTTTTTTTTTTCCCCCTCCTTTATCATTTCAGTAGTGAACTCCTTGAAGGGGATGTGTCCTGCAGGGTTGCAGATGCTGAAATGCTTACCTCAATAAAAAGAAAAAAGAGGGGAGGGAGAAAAAAAAAAAGAGACATTTTTTAAAGGCTTACAATTTTTTTGAGTCCAGCCTAATGTTTTGACCTGCACTGCTGCAATACACTCTGTTTTCACTGTCCCTAATTTTGTGTATATACAAATACTTTATTTATTAAACACCATTGGTCATCTAAAACTTACTAAAAAAAAATAACAAAAGCCAAGCTGCATTATGTAGACCAGCAGAAATGCAAACTTCTAATGTGGTTTGAACCAGATTAAAAAAACAAAAACAACAAAACCAACAACAAAAAAGCAAATAAAAATTTGAGACTTTATTTAAATCCAATGGACTTTATACCTACAGGTGCTACAGTCCAGTCTGTCGTGTGTCTGGTGCTCTGTCATGTTTGGTGTGTTCATTTTTTATTTTCTCTCTTCTTTATCTTTTCACCCCAGCCCCCTTTTTTCCTGTTTTGTACAGATTTTGGAGGCGTACAGATAGATACAATTCCTTGATGCAGCACATTATTATTTTATCTGTAATATTTCCAGATTTTTTTTTTTGGTAGAACAGTGGCTTTTTTTCTTCTATCATCCAGTTTTAGGAAAACACCAGTTCTATAACTATATAAAATTTGTAATCTGAGGGGCAGAAATTTATTGTAAATTCTTAACTTTTTATTGTAAAGAAAAAAATATACAGAGTTTAACAGAAAGTTATGCCTTTCCTTCTCCCAGACCAGCCCCTAAGGCTGCCCCTCTGCTGTGGGGCAGCCCTAAAATTCGCCCTGCTGTGGTCTCTAATAGTGGTTTGCCAGAGGCTGCGCGGTGCAGACTGCACCAGCGTTTATTTTTCCTGTAGGTTTGTGGCCCTGGAGGACTCCTCAGCCCCAGCACAGGGTTTTGGCTGTGTGCTCAGCCTCCAGGAGCTGGGACAGGAGCTGGCGTGCTGGGACGTGCGGTGTCTGGGGGTGATGTCCTTTTGCTGGGAAGCCAGGCGAGCCCGGGGACAGCCCGTTATTAGCACTCCATGGTTTGCACTTGTAACTGCGTCCACACTCAGCTGCCGGTCGCTTATTGCCCATCCACTGAGGTTTTATTTAATTAGCTAAACACGCATCTGTCTTTAAAAATCTATCTCTCAAAGCTCAGCATTTCAGAGCGCTCAGATCTGCGTCTCATAGGGCTGACATGCCTCCGTCCGCGTCCTATCTGTGTGGTGACAATAACCCTCTATCCACAGTTTGCTGTAGAAAAGAACTCCCTTTTTTTTTTTTAAATCTGAGGGCTGAGAGCGCGATGCTGTGTTGTCGTGAGGCACCGAGTTCCTCCTGTAAGTCGCTGGGCATCCTTGGCTGGTTTTGCAATCCCCAGGGTGCTTGGCTGGTTGGCAGGAGGCTCTCCAGTCTCTGCAGGTAGCTTCCTGTAGCATTTGAAAGTGGATGAACTAGGGCAATTCTTACTAAAAGTAATGATTTTTCTTTTCCATTAACAATGGGGTTATTTTTAGTTCCTGTGTTTACTTTAATTCTGCCCTTAAAGAAGTCTTCACTTAGACAGGTCCTTAGTAATATATTTGCAGAACTTACTATGAGGAAATGTAATATACACCTAATTAAGAGCTTAGGTTGTTTGTTGGTTTGTTTTTTTTTTTAAATGGGGTTGGGTTTCATCTGTGTTTCTCCTCTTGTCTGAGACTTGCATTATTAAAACCAACTAGTGTTTTAATTAAAATAATTTCAACTGATTCAGTAGCATGACAACTTGGATAAACCAGCTCCCAGTTTTCCCTGCTTGAAACCTTTTCCCATGTGCGTGAACCTGAGCCGTGCCGTTGACGGGACGTGGTGGTCGCTCCTGTGGAGAACAAACTGCAGTCGCTGCTGGGGGCAATAGAAACCCACCCGGTGGCCACTCCAACCAGCATCAGGGCCAGGCAAAGCCCAGGACCTGGCTCTGCACTGCGCCACCATCCTCTGACATCGGGGACAACCCCGTGGCCCAGGGTACAGACGTTCCTCTAGGACACGTAGGTCTGTCCCACCGAAATCAGCGGAGGGGTTAGAGCCAAAGGGTTGGGGACCAAGCACGGAGGGATGGAAGGGAGCCTGGCCTGAGACTGTCTGCAGCGCTGGAGGAGGAGCCCTGTTTTAGTGGGCTAAACCTCTCCCTGGCTTGGGGATTTGCAAGGAAAACAAGCAACCAAAACCAGCAAGGAATATGAAGAACCACCTGCTTGTCTTTTGATACACTCAACTGCAACTCAACTGCTACCACTAAGTGGGAAACTTTTTGTTTTCACAGAAATGGCAGTTCACAGGAGAAATCCATTTTGGCATGACCGTTGCAGGAAAGAAATCGGTGACTCTTCATTTCAAAATGTTCTTAAAATTTTTCATTTTCATATTGTTCGTAGCGCTCACTATCTCCCACCATGTCAGTAGTGGTGCCTCTTGTATCTCCAGATCCGAGTGTCTCCAGGAAAGAAGAGATGTTTTCAGTCCATAGTAAGTAGCAGCAGCCCTTAATGAGTTGGAAACTGAAACAATAGAGCGTTTATTTAACTGAGTTTTTATTGTGTGACATGTCAGTACAGATGTCATGAAATAACTTTACAATGATCAAACCTAGAACATTTGAAATAGCATTTTTAAACTTAAGAATAAAAAAAAAAAAGATTGAAATTTTTATGGTAGAATTTTTCTTGAATGAACAAAGTTTAACTTTGTTTTCCAGGGGAAACGTCACTGAAATCGGTATGATTTCATATGTATACGTGCACACAAATAGTTTTACTGAAACTTGTTTTTTCTGAGCAATTCCTCTTTTGACAAAATATCTGACCAGACCTATTATCGATCAACCAGCGTTTACTGCACCTTTAAAACCTTTGTTAACCTTTTGTCTGATGGTAAGACCAGCCTGTTCCTCGGCAGTAGCGTCGGGTGTAGGCTCAGTGGGACCAGAGGGAGACCCGCATCCCGTGGGCTCAGGCTGTCATCTGTCTCCTGAAGGGAGCGTGTTGTCTCCGGCAGTTCTCTGCTCACCAAACGTCGTCTGTGCAAAACCCTCCCAGCTTTGTATCGATGGTGATGTTAAACTTTTTCTACCGACAGGGTTTGTAACTGTAGAACTGATACTTCAGGACTGTGTCGCTGTTGGTTGTGTGCGTCTGAGATGGGCGCACGCACACACCCACACACGCGTGTGTGTGCGTGTACATACACACGTTAGTTACCCCGTGAGGCTCTTCCCATGTTCTCTGTGTGGTAGAAGCAGACTGCGGTTACCTAATCTAGTTCTTTCTCTCTTTTGGGGACTCTTAGACCAGTTTTTAATTTTTTTTTTCCTTGTTTTGAAAGGAATGATGTTTTTTAAGTCGGGGTTGGAGCTGGGGGGAAAGGAAGGGGGCGGGACAAAGAAAAAACACAACTTTTTTAGTACTGGATTTTAAAAAGACATATTCTCAGTCGTGAGCAGTTACCACTAGAGCTAACTGTGGGCAGGCTCTGCCTTGTTGAAGATAAATTTAGGGCGAGGATTCATTACACTAGAAGCATTATCTTGCTTGTAAAACAACGAGATGCATTTTTTTAAAAGAAATGGTATTTGCATATCTTTTTAAATGTCCTTTTTAAAAAAATAAGTCACCAGCTAGGATTTGACACAGGCCACTTAGAACTTACCCCTGATACTGGCATAACCAATCCAGACATACTTGTTGTTGTACTTTTGTTTTGTTTTGGATTTTTTTTTAATATTTAAAAAAAAAATGCTACTTTTCTGTATGATGTGCATGCAAATTTACAGTAACTCTCTTTCTTAAATCTTTTTAGTGCCATTTCTAGTATATTCCTGTAAATGTCAGTTACTGAAAAGAAATGAGTCAATGTAAGTAGTTTAGCTTGTTTATTGCAAATTGCTGGCCTCAAACACAACAGAATTAAAAAGAGTTAGAAAGTAATCTTTGATGTTACTGGTAATCATGGACCCTGGTCCTGGGGCATTTGTTTTGTTTTCATAATAAAAAGAAAAATTGTTTTGTGCGTGCAGTTTGATCCCGTATTTTCCCCCCTCTTCTCTCCCTTTCCCTTTCCTCATCTCCTTTTCCAGGTGTTGAACTTGCTCCAGTTGAAACCCCGTAGGGCTTCGATGGAGCGGGCAGTTGAGTAGCATTGCTAAGAGACGGGCGTAAATACAGGAGGAGTCCTCGTGCCATGAGTATTGAAATAATTTGGAATTAATTGTGCAAGTCTAATTGGGCGCTAGCGGGGCGAGGTGCCTGGGAAGCAGAGGGCAAGTCTGGGGCACTGCCAGCTTGGCCTGGGGTCTCAGCCTACAATCTGAAGGGCTCTCAGTTTATGTGAAAATTGCACCCAACTGAGGTAAGTTCAGCCGAAAAAGGGGGAGATGGACATTTCCCCCAGGTTGAATGCCGACTGCTTTCAAGCCACCAAGACCTGAAGGAACCGGAGGGGATTTCTCACAGGTGTTGGCAGTGGCACCCGCTCCACTGGCCACGCTGGCCCTGCAGCTCAGCGAGCCCAAGGCAAGCGGGATGTGGCAGATGCATTGGAAAAGGGGTGGCCCGGAGTGGCTGGTGTCACCTTCACAGCAGGGCCTTCACATTGTTGTGTGGTGGCCAAAAATCTATTCTGGTCCCTGGAGAGGGTTCAGGTTGGTTTTGCTGTTGGGTTTCTCGAGTCCGTGCTGATGGTTTATTTATAAGGTAGGGGTTACAGCAGCCGGGTTTCCCCAGGGTTAATCTTTCTCTAACCCTGTTCCTTCTCGCTGGGTTTAAAGCCACGATCTCCCTAAGGTTTCAGCAAACCTGTTTGGCTTTGGTTATATCTGTAGCTGCGTGTTGTACCAGTGATACCCCCAACGGAAATGTTTGTTCAGCCTGTCCCTTAAAAATCTCCTGTGAGGCCCTTGCCCCCCAGGAAGAGGTCGTCTTTAGCATTTACTAATTCTTTGTTGGTGCATCGGGCAGTGCTGCTTGTTCTGGGCTGGGAGGAGGCTGAGGACAAGCAGAACACAGTTGAGGTTGGACTCAACCCCTATCCATAGAGGTTATTGTGACATCCAGACCTTCTCCTCATCCTGGGCTGTCAGGAACCTGGAGGAGCCTTCTTCTCTGCACGAGGCCGGGCCAGAGGTGACGTGGTGTGACTTTGGAGAGGGAGGGTACCCTCAGCCCACCAGTCACTAAGGTAAGTCCCAGTGGGGAGGAACCCCCGTCCCCTCAGGCTTCTCTCTTCCCCGGGGAGGGACACAGCTGTATTCCAAAGGGCTTCACATGCAGAAGAAAACCAGCTGCTGGCGAGGATGCCTTCACATCATTTGAATGCACTTTATCCAAGAGGCTACACCAGCGTTTTAAACAAGTGCCTCGACACAACACAAGGGGCTCACGGAAACGCTCGCTCGCACGGCCCCTCCCCAGCCTGCTGTGACTAATGAGGACGCGCAGACACGGAAAATAATATTAGAGTCACGTTCTCAGAGAGATGGAAGAACGGGTCACGCTCTTCCTGGGCTGTCAGGGCTCCAGCCTGGAATAATTTATGCACGTACTTTTTATAGTTGTATAGTCCAGTTGACACTCTTCAGAGTTTTGGTTTACCAGCCACATAAACAAAAAGAGACTGATTATACCCCAAAATAATCAACTTTCTCACTGAAATAAAAAATAAAAAATCTACTTGCTTTTTTTCTATAAGAAAAGTAAAGAAAACGAACAGCTGTTCCTTAAACTCCCGGAGTTCATGCACTGCTGCTGGAAAGGCCCTGAGCCCCCCTCTCCTGCCTCTCGGGCTCGATTCCACCCGCAGTTCCCAGGGGAGCGCTCAGACCAGTCTCCTGCCCCTTTCCATGGATCGTCACCTCATCCCTGGGCCAGAAACCGGAGCCCCGGATGGTCCTGCATCCCAGGTGATGCTCCATCTCAACACCAGGCACCACCACGGCTGCGGTAGCTTTCAGAGCCCCGCTAGTTTTGTGGATCTCATTTTGTGAACCTCTGCTTTTTCCCCAGTTGAAAAACATTTATTCACCAAAATATTTGCGCCCCCCCCCCCGAGCTAATCCTGGCAAGATGGAGAGGACCACGAGCGTGCAGAGCAACGCGCAGGGGCTGCGAAACACCGAGGTCCATCAACAGGTTTAATTTTACAAGCACACGCACATCAGGTACCAAACATCAACACATGCATAAATAGTGCTATTAAAAAAAAAACCACAAAGAACCAAAGAGCTGCCTGTGGTTTGCAGTGCGTACATGGGTCAGGGCCCAGGGCATCAAACCTCCACCATCTCACCCTAAAACAGGCACCTTCTGCTCAGCACGTGGAGTTCAGCAAACTCGAGTGTGTGTCCTGTAGCGTTCAACCCGCACGGGAGAGGTGGAGAAGGTAATTCTTCACGGTATTAAAAAAAATAATAAAGTGCTTGATAAAGGAACAAGAGGGTTTCGATAAATAAGTGATGGATGTGCCTAATTTTAGGCAGGTAAATAATCCATACTGACGTCAACATCAAATACTGATTGGCTTGAGGCTCAGCCCAGGCGGTGCCGGATGGGGCACAGGGGGCTCCTGGGCAGGACAGAAATGTCACGCTTCAACGCTGAACCCTGGGCATTAATTAGTGCCCCTGGAAGTGGTTCCACTTTGCTTTTAATAAAGGTTTAGGTGCTGGCTGGGTTGGGTTTCTCAGCTTGGTCTTGCCTTGAGCAAGTTAGGGAATACCCTGAAAGAGGTCCCTACTCCCAAAAAGTGCAATTGTAGGATTTTTTCCTTCCTAAACCCCTTCAGTCAGTCGAAACGAACGCTCCCAGGCACGACTTTTAAAATACATGCACTGAATCTACTCTCCAACCTGAAACAAGGTAGACCCTTCCAAGCAGCTGTGTGCATTAAGAGAGAGATACAGAGCAAACACGGGTGGGCTCTTGCTCTCCGGGGGCAGGTTCGTGCTGCCCAGGAGTTCCCTCACCTCCTGTAGCGGGAGACGGGTGTATTTACAGTCGTTTTCTTCCTGTTGCTCTCCTGGGCCCGTCCCTCCCTTTCAGGTGGTTCCCTCGTGATCCATCCCCGCAGCCCGGGCTGGGGATGGAGCGGTGGGAAGGGAATCAGCTCCACGACTCCAGAAGTCCCCTCTGTTATTCCCGTGACACCAAACCATGGCATCGGAGAGGGCCCTTTGCTTTGCCCGGGACGAACCTGCGCCGCAGCGTTCCCGCCGGCTGATCCCGAAGGCTGAGATGAAATTCTCAATACGTTCTTTCCCCCCCCTGTGATAAATCACTTTGTCGCCCGGTTGTACGAGACCACTTCCAGGGCAGTAATTTAACGGCAGAATAAATTAACAGCCCGGCCGTTTGGCAGATCACCTTCTTAAGATCTTTGCCCGGATGGAAGCCGGCCCCTCTCCCCCCACCAGCATCCACGGGGCTTTGGCGAGGCCTCAGGACTGGCAACAGAAGGGCCCCCCGGGGCTGGTTCCCCAACGCCAGCGGGAGTTTCTCACGGTGCACGAGCCATTTCCAAGCAACACACGGCCCAGCACGCAACCCTGCCAAGATGCCAGGCAGCGAACCGAGGCTCGGGGAGTTCCCCCGGCCAGGCTGTTTTCGTTATACACACTCAATAACATGCAAAACGGGACGCTACCAACGGCGAAAACAAACACAAACTTGAGGCAGCCTTTCTGGGCCACCCCGGCCACGCCGTTTTAGCCGCAGGGCTGTCGGGAGGACGCTGCAAACCCACCTCCCCCAGCTCGAAGCCAGTCTGGTTTGTCTCCACCTGCGGATTTCTAACGCGAAACCACCGGAAAACTACATAATAGCGCAAAACTTGGATTGCCCCGTGTCCCTGGAGACGTCCAGCTTGTTTTTGTCCCGCACCAGGATGGCTTCGTTGCCGTACTGCGAGTACCACATGCTGCGGCTCCGGCTCAGGTAGGTGTTGGGGGGGGCCGACTCCAGCTTCTGCTGCTGCTGCTGCCAGATGAGCAGGGAGGTGTCCCGGTACCGCAGCCGGGCATAGCCCTCCGACAAGGCTTTTTCGGGCAGGGGAACCCTCCCGTTCATGACTTTGTCAGTCATCTGCTCCAGGGTAGCTCCGAAGAGGAGAGCTCCTTCCCCACAGCTCCGAAATACACCCCCTGCTGAGTCCAACCGGGCGGATGGTCGATGCTTCGAGCTCAAGGGGGAACATCCCCAGGGCCCCACGAGCCGTTGGTGGGTGTAAGAGCCACTCAGGAGAGGGAGCAGGGACACGCGTGCCCGAAAGCCGCAACGGGCAGCCTGGCCGTGCTTAAATCGCAAGCCAGGACTTCCGAAAACTCATCCGGAGGTGACGCCGCTACGCATTTCATCTTGCGAAGGGACCACACGCGCGCGAACTGCTTGTTGAGAGCCCACGAAGCATCTCAATGGGCATGAGGGGCGGCTCCACAGCGCTGGGCTCGATCTGCAGCCGGGCAGGATGGGCTGAGCGGCTCTGGATGAGTTTTCCTTCCCTGAAGGCTGGATCCTGAAGCTGTAGAGCAAGATCTAAGGAGGTCAGATCTAAGAGGTCACCAGGCCCCATGCCTGGATTCTCCCCTGGTGCTTCACGCGGACCCCACGCCAGCACGATGGAGGGGCAAACCCCGGACCCGGGGATGCAGGAGAAGATGCTGCCTCCAGCCCCGGTCGTGGTCCCCGAGCTGGGGGTGCCCGTCCCCTCCTGTCCCCTCCCGTCCCCTCCCGACAGCACCGCGTCAGGGCTTCAACCCGGGGGGGGCACAGCGAGGGTCACCCCAAGGCCCGGCAGCGGGGGTCCCTGCCCTGCCAGGACCCCTTCCCCACCATCACCGTACCCC
>JAOXJK010000008.1:2829439-2847167 GCA_025774025.1 Xenus cinereus
CCTCATCCTGTGGCTCCCCTCCCTGATCCAGAGTCCCTCCCCAGCTTTCCTGGAGCCCCTTGAGGGACTGGAAGGGGTTCTAAAGTCTCCCCAGAGCCTTCTCTTTGTATTATTCTCCTTGATAATAATAATAATATTCTAATTATTATTATCTTGCAGTTTCTATTTATATGTTTGTTTTGAAAAGGAGGGTCTTTGGGGCTCCCAAGGGCTGGTAAGTGCAAAGGGGAGGCAAAGCAGAGGCTCCTGCACATTGAGCAAGAATCTCAGCCCATCCCACCCCGCCGCTGCTGTGGGTCGGAGGGGAGATCGAGGGGGTGTCCCCGCAGCCTTGTGCATCCTAATGGCCCAGCGAACCCATTTAGTTATGCAGGAGGCATCTCCCTGGGCTCACACATCCTGAATCGCTCCTTAGAAGGGCTGAATGGCACCAACCCCCACCCCCGGCACCGCCACCTCCCAATTCACGCCGCTGGAGCCGCTCGCCCTCGGCTGCCGGCGCTCACAAGGTCTGACTTCATAGGATTATTTCATATTTCTTCAAAATGTTTGCCGCGGGTATAATGACAGAATCGCCGGGGCCAAGCCCGACGTGGTCACACAAGCGCAAGGCCCCCCCCTCCCTCCCCGGTAATAACGAAATCCCTGCAAAGAGTCGGGGGGGAAGGCGCTGAGGAGCCGGGATAATTTATTCTGCTGAGCCCAGTGCCTGCCAACAGGGCTCAGTCTGGCATGGGATAGAGTCACTGGGAGCAGCCAGGCTGGGATTTGCACAGAGGAGGAGGAGTCCAAGTGAATTAGATCCCCGAATCTCGTCGGATTCAGCAGGAGCTGGATATTCAGACAGCCCGGGATTATCTTTCTTCCCAGGCTTGTCTGTTAGCTCAAGGGCCACTAACTAGTGCAGGTGATGGATGGATTTCCATCGAGTGTGTGGAGAAGAAGGGTTAAGTTAAAAAAAAAAGGGGTTTTCAGGTAAAGTTAACGAGCGATAAAACAATTAAGAAGAAAGATACAGGGGGAGAAAAAACAAAGCTTAAATTTCCCACAAAAAAAGAAATTTTATTTTTGCATACCACAAAAAAAACCCCACCCAAGCCCTAAATCCACATTTTCCTCAGTGTTGTCCTGGATTTTCCCTAACTAGGGTTAATTTTCTTAACCCCCAGTACCTGTGACACGGAGCTTAGGCAGCTAGTTTCTCCAAGCTCTAGCACCTGCCCCTGCCGGTTGGGTCAATGGGGCTTCCTGGGCAGATAAAAGTCATCCCATCACCATTTTCAAAACGATCTCAAATCACCGAAGAGATGGGAGCAGCCAGACTTCAAAGGGAGCCTGCCACCCAGGTTTCTGCTCTTCGCTTTTCCTTCTCTGTTCCTTTAAAATAGGTCTTTACTAGAACTAGGAGCAAGGTTTCTACAGAAAGGAGCCATTAGAGAAAAAAAATATTTGTATTTTAACCTTTCTTTTTTTTTTTTTTTTTTAACTGACGAACTGGTGTGCCCAGTGGCTCACTCAGTTATACATCGCTATTTTCTGAAGTGGGGCAGTGGGACTTTTCCAAGGAAAAGCCCCCAGCCAAATTTTGCCAGTCACCGGAGAGAGAAGACCTTCAGACACCAACCTGCGCCCAGCCCCTTGCTCTGCTCTGATGCGTTCCCAGCTCCACTGGGCATCGCCAGGAGGAATTCAGCAAAAGCTTAGAAAAGGCTTGGTATAACACGGATGGAAAGTGCACAAAAGCCCACGACAAACCCACCTGCCTCGCTCAGAGGTGCTGCTGGGCGAGTTGGGCTACGGAACACCTTTGGGAAGGTTCTGTAAAAAGCCCTTTGCAGCGGTATCAGGGACTGGCTGACAGCAGAACGGCACTTCTGGGGCAGAAGGTGGCCTTTTAACAGCCTGCATAACGAGATTGGGATGCACGGACGGAGGCTAAAACAATTAATAATGATTTCCTTGCCTCGCCCAAGACAGCCAAAGAGGGAAGGGTAGCAACAGCACAAGGATGGGATTTAGTTCGTGAATGGTGAGAACTTGCACCTCAGCCCCATGCGGGCACCAAAACTTCTACCACATGGACAACCAAAGGGAGAAAATGTGCCAAATGTCTGCATCCCCCCCCTCCCCGGATGGGCTGGCCAGTTTGCAGGGCTGGGGGGGTGAGGGCAGGCAGTGCTGGAGCCCTCAGTAGGGCACTGAGCCCCTCTCTCTGAAGGCAACCGGTCCCCACATGTGCCGCGGGAAACCACACGTGCCACCGAGCTGGTGGTTGCCATGGTGACTGTGGATTTTCTTAAAACTCCTGCAAAAAGGAGAGACCGAAGGCCCAAGAAAGCCAAGGAAGAGCCGCTCCTTTGCAGGCAGGTTTTTGGGCCGTGCAGGGATGCTCCACGGCACCCTGAGCCGGGATACCCCCTCCGATGGAGCAAGATGCTCCCTTCAAACATACCCACGTTTGCCCCACGGTGGCTGTTTCTGTACCCTGGCCAATACGCTGAGAACTTTGCTGGCTCCTCTCTGCAAGATGCCAGCCCTAGTCCAGCAATTTTATCTATTTCAGCAGTCTCCGAGGGTTATCTAAAAGATCCAACTCCTCCCTCACCAGAGAAACTGGTTTTTAATTGCAGCCCTTCTGGCAGGGGATGAACCTTCTTCCTTCCTCCATGTTATATTTTGTTAAAGGCAGGGGGAAGGCGCAGGGCTGGCAGATGGAGAAGCAAAGCCCCCCCCGATTATCCAGATTACAGCCCGGCACGTGGCAGAGGGGCACCGACCCTTTGCACCAGGCTGGCAGCAATACCTGCTGGGGCGGGATGCGGAGCTGGCATCCCAGTCTGGAACTGGGATGAACCGGCAGCCTAAAGCACGAGCGCGCTCTTCTGCAAGCCTCTACATCCAACTTCGCCCTTCGATATTTTAAAATGGCATTTTGTCCCTCCTCAGCCTCCAGGAGTCAGGATAAATCAATAGCCCCATCGATTTTAACAGCGGAGTTATGTGGTACCCAAATCTGGAGGTGCCACTCCGCAGGGATGTGTATGCACGCAAGCAGAACATTTCATAGACGGCTTTAAATGAAGTGGCTGGCAAAATCCCCTGGGAATATTTAGTTAGGATAAGAAACATATAGAAACACAGCTTTTGGAGCCATCTCGCAGTAACTTTTGTTTCCATGGTGACTAATGTTTGTGTTTATATCTAGTCCCAGTGTTTCTATCAGATTTTGCTTCATGGAACAGCTGTTCCAAGTCATTTCACCAAGACAGATGATCCTGATAAGGAGCAAAGTTTCCATTCTACACAAATGCACATTTATTTAATAAAATCCAAATAATTCAAACCCGGAAAAGATCTGTGCTTCAAAAAATTGATTACCAATGCAGCCGCCTGATGGAAAGAGATTGAAAGCGGCCACAGAATAGCTGCTGCCTAATAAGAGGGTGATAAAAAACATAATAGAAAATAAACAAAACAACTCTGAAAATGCTAGTAGCTTTATTAAATTTGGCCATGATCTTTCTATCCTTGGGCTTTATTCTCAAGTGTTATGCCTAAAAATGACCTCCTGGTGATTGTGATGGAGCCATCACTAAAGAGGGTCGAGGGGGGCTGCTGGCTCCCCAACCTCCCGCCTGCTTTCCTCCCTTCCCACCCTCCATCCCTCTGGAAAACTGCTGAGAGCGGCCAGAGGAACCGAGCTCAGGCTAACCTGGGCCTTCGGATCCAATAATCCACATTCCTCAAATATCCCACCAGTGTAGCTTTTATAGAACAGCTCCATTTCAATTTCAACTTACTGATTTTTTTATTATTATTTTTATTTTTTTTTCTTAAATAGGATGGATCAGGTTTAGCTTCTTGGAACAATATTTGAGGCTTATTTTAGCCTTTTTATTAATGTAGTCGCAGGCCAAAAACTCACAATATGAGCTCCATGGTTGGATCTAGGCTTGGTTCAAGCCTCCACAGATGCTCTGTGGGATCAGCAGCTTTCCCTGGGCTGAGCTTGTACTAATGAAAGGAGGTTGGTGCCTCTGACATCTTATGCCTTCGTTTATTCCCTGGAAATATCAAAGTGTCTGAGATGTTCAGGCAAGGCCAGGAGGCTCTAGAGGTGCTGGGACATCTAGAGTCGGCACCTCCTGGCAGTGCTGAGAGGGCATTAGGCTGTTGGCTGCCTCCCTCCTGTGGCTGGGTCATGCCACAGGCAGAGGTGGGTCCTTAGGTCCAGTGGTACTAAAAAAAATGTAAATAAATCTGCTTTTAGGTACACAGATGGAAGTAAGTACCCTGCTTCTCTCACAGGAGACCTTGGCTTGAACTGTGACACCCACTTCTGCCATGTTACATTAGCAAAGCTGTAAGGAAATTGGGACAACCCAGAGCAGAGCATCAGGAATGATGAAAGGTCTGAAAGAATGAAAATGCGCTGTAGGAAAAATAAAAAAGTAACCCCGGTGTTATCCTGCCTCTCAGCTTCTTGCCTTTGCCTTCCCCCAGTCCCATCCCCACCACGGATCTGCCCCACGGTCGCTCCCCACCCAGCAGGTCCACAGGAGCTGAGACCTGCCTTCACAGGCTGGTTTTTTTAACTCCTGCAGAATTTTTTTTCCTTTAAAAAAAAAAAAATATCTCTGCTCGTGCAGGCCCTCGCCGAAATCCTAGCCAGGACCGATGACTCCATCACCCACCAGCAGGCACCAAGGTGGCAGCGGGGAGAGGACCACATCCCGCTCCCCGGCACGCGTTGCCAGGAATGAGTGGAGGGCACTGGCGAGGACTATGGAGCTGCTCATCGCTTCAATCCCTTCTAAACCCTGGCTCATCACATCGCAGAACTCCAAACCCGAGGAAATGATTTTCCATTGTTAGCCTCCTTCTCCTTAATTTGAAAACTTCCTGCCAGTAATTGAAATTCCTGCTCCGCAAAAGCCAAGGCCTTATCTACCGCCTTGTTTAGTCAAATTAAGAGAGATGGGACTTGACTCTAGATTTGCTAAATATTTTTCCCTGCCTTCAGAAACATTTATTACGTATTTTGCATTGCACAAAACGCTTCAGCCTCCTGCAGGCTGCAGAAACACAGTGAGTTATTTTAATCAGAAACAAGAATCCTGTCGAAAATAACTAACACGGCACAACAGGAAACCTGGTCACTCAGACTCCTTCCGAGCAAAGAGTCAAGCTTTCCTCTCCCCCTCTTCGCAACTATCAACCAAACTCTAAAAATAAAGTCAGATATACAAAATTATCCTGCCATCAGGGCCTGAAAATATTTCAGTTAAGCATCTGTCAGTGCTCCCATTACACATCTCAATTTCCCAGGTTCTCTATCTTCACTTTTCAGCTTGCACCAGGCTGAAACTTGGCACTCGCCCCGAAGCCAACACGGTAACAGTTTGCTTAACAGCAGCCTCTTAATATTCCTGGAAGCCAGGCAGCAGGGGCAGGCTGTATTTCTTACCCTGTCAGAGCCGGGGATGCAAACACCTGCAGCTCCCCTGGGTCGCGGCTGAAGCCAGAGTTACCTTCAGCACTTCCCAAAAATCGGGCCATGGGCTCTGCCGGTTTTGTCCCAGCATCAATCCTCCCCTTGAAGCACCAGGGATGCCGAGTCTGCTCTTTGCTGAAGACAGCAAAGCTCCTCCTGATTTACCAGAGGGTAGTGGAGGGCAAGACGGGGGTAATGCCTGAATGTGACTACTTTTTTCCTCCTACACAAGGCTTGAGCACAGCCTGGGCTGACTTTTACACCTCTGGCCTGAGATCACAGAATCATAAAATGGTTCTGGTTGGAAGGGACCTCAAAGACCAGCCAGTGCCACCCCCTGCCCTGGGCAGGGACACCTCCCACCAGACCAGGTTCCTCCAAGCCCCCTCCAACCTGGCCTTGACCCCCTCCAGGGATGGGCCAGCCACAGCTTTTCTGGGCAACCTGGGCCAGGCTCTCACCACCCTCACACCAAAGAATTTCTGTCTGGTATCTCACCTAAATCTCCCCTCTTTCATCTCAAACCCTTCCCCCTCCTCCTAGGGCTCCCCTCCCTGATCAAGAGTCCCTCCCCAGCTTTTCTAATATCCAAAGACATCAGTCCCTGCTCCTTCGCTCCTGCCACCCACAAAATGATTGGTCTCCTCCCTGCAAGAGCCCTGGCTCAGCACCCATGGAAAATCCTCCTTTATTCCCAGTTCTGGAGAAACCATTGGGTGAAAGAAATGGAAATGTCGTGAGTTTCCCAGACTCACCTCCCTCTAACTCAGCAAGGGGATCCCGAGGGCTCCAAGGACACCACCACCGTGTCCTCTGCCGGGGTTCACACCTTGAAGCCCCACACCAGATATTTAATCACGGAATTCTTCTCCAGCAACGCAGCCAACAGTAATCAAAACCCACCCAACGGTTGTTGCAGCCCCAGGGAAGAACACTTCATTTATGTTGTTTCTTCCTCTTGGAAAACCGAGGTATTTAAAAGCTGATCTAGCAAGGACTAGGCATGAGCCTGCGTAATCTCTCTTATCATGGTCCTATCCTGTACAGCCAAGACCAGCAACGCACCGTTGGAATACACCACCCAGAAGATTTCTCCTTGTTTGCAGAGCGGTAGACGAGGCAATGAGATTCAAGACAGTTTTGCTTTGCAGACTATTTGTTTTTTAATACTGGGGAAAGTGGGAACATATGTGAGGGGGGATGGGCGGTGGCAGCATTTGTAACGCTTAATTTACTAAAACCACGCATTGCACAGATCTCTCGTCTTGCTTCATTCAGAGGAATCAGCATTTCATTAAAGCAACCAGCCCGGACAGAGATCTATCACAGGGGTTTCAAATGCACTGCCGGGATGGGGGATCCTTTCCCAGAGATGTCCGAGGGCAAAAGCATTGTCCTTGTCACCACCTGACCTGGGGAAAACATCCATTTGCTTTCCCCTCCCTCATTAAAATATTGGTTTTTTGATGGCGTGGAGCCAAGGAACTTCCCATGCACATGGACCCTACCAGAAACCATGGAAGATGCTTGGATTTTAATGTTATTTCAGAAATTACATCTATCCTTTCTCTCTTGGGATTAAACCAAATGAAATAAGTGAGGCTGAAACAGGTACAAAATGCCGACAAGAGTGGGGTTGGGCCCTGTGTTTGAAAACTATTTAATTTATAGTCTCTCCGTATACGAATTATTAAGCAAGAAAAATACCTATTGCCTCCCAAATGTCACCATATCCACCCGACTTCCTTGAATCTCTGAATGGATTTACCAGTGCCGGGGGCAATCTCATTTTCTAGAAAACCTGTTTTACTGCCTAATATTCCAACCAAGTCTGTGGCTGATCACTTAAAGAGGCTTTTACCAGGCAGCGCAGGCTGTACGTCTCATTTCCCCCAGACACCCTGCAGCAGGCTCCGTGCGTGGGTGGGGGGAGAGGAGAAATCACAGCGAGCGGAGCGGGATTCGCTCGCTGTCAAATTAAAATCGTGATTAATTCCAAATCGGCGCTGTTTGCCGAGACGTTCTAAAGTTGTTGGATTTCGATAATTGCGGCGTGCCTGAGATTCGATGGAGGAAGAGAAATATCTCATCCTCGGGGCTGCCGGAGCAGAAGGGACGAGCCATTTCGTAAGAGGGATAAAAGCCCCCGGTCCTGCGACGCTGATAAGGGAAGAGATGCTCCGGAGAGCCCCTGGCAGCCCCGGCACCGTTCAGAGAGGCTTAAGAAGCTGAAGACCTGATAATCAAAAGCTGTCCTGAACATTTCACTGTCTAATCGATCATTTGCAATGTTTACTGATGAAAGAGCGATAAAACCTCTGCTTCATCCCTGAGATACCTCCAGCAACTCTGTCGGAATTGAATACATTGATTTATTGTAACGCAGCTAATCTGTATGTACAAGCACACAGAGGAAAAGGTTGATCCTTCGACATGTATACGGTGCATTGATCCCTTCCTTTTAATTTGCCACCCTCTTAACCCACCCAGAATATCGCCTGCACGTACTGCCCCGACACGGGTGTGTTGGAACTGATAGGATAGTTGAGGCCTGATCCTGCAAACCTTCCTCAGGAGTCACCCAGCCGTAAATAATTTCATCTGTTCAGTTTATGCCAAGACGACCAAGAAGTGCCTGGAATATAAGGACTTTCACAGGAAAAAGAATATACCCAATCCAATGGCCAGGTGCTGAAGCCACCCTGGCTCTAAGGAACAAAATGCCACTCTTGGGTGGCTCCAAGAGGGACACCCATCATCTTTAATATTATTTATTACCATTCCTGGATAGCTAAGATGCAACTAAGTTTATCACCGCATAGTGGAAATAATTTTGTTGGGTTTCTGGGAGTCAATGTCTTGCAGGCAGCAAAACCAGGGGTTTGCATAGAGCTCTCTGCTCTTGAAAAATATTTAATTTATTAAGGGTACACCTTAGTTCTCATCAAGGCTTAGATATGACAGCCAGTAAATCATCTCTTATTACTCAGATCAGAAAGTCGTGCTGCACGAAACAAAGAGATGCTGAAAGTTAGTCTCGAAATCAAGAAGAAATTGCCAACTTCTGTTGGCAACCGGGAATTATCCTGCTACACCCAAACAACTCGGAGTCAGAGCACTAATAGTTTGCTGTCTTTAATGGCATTTTAAGAGTTTCTGAACAAGAGTGGGATTTTTGTGACAAAAACCCTTCTTCAACTGTGGGGGCCTACTGTAGTCAGCAATCTTCACACGTGCGTTTCGTGTGAGTCCAGCGCGTATCTAGAAACATGTAATTGGCCAAATTATTTACTTGGAGAACAGTAACAACTCCAGAGGAAGATCTAACACACACGCATTTAGGGATGTTTTTTGAGCTTTGTTTTGCCCCATTAGATTAAATCTGTCATGGTCCACAGAGTCTACAGTAAGTGCTAAGAGGCAATTAAGACACAGTAGTTACACAGCATAGGAGTTTCTTTCTTTGTTTTTAAAAAATGATCATTACAAACCGGAGTCCTAAAAAGTTCCCATTACAAAGTGACCTTAAACTATAGGATCCATTAAAAGGAGAAAACTTGGTTTAGGGAGATTTACAAGTCATTTTCTGGTGAGAAAGCATAATGAGGAAGAAGGCAATGACTTGTTTTGACCTAGGTTATTTCCTGCTACAAGGGCAGACGGAATCACAAACAGAGAACAATTTTAGATGAAAATAATGCTGAGAAACAACCCACTCGCTGCAACAGGCTGGATAAAGGCTGCCCTTTGATGAGCTGTATCATATCTTGGGCCAAAGCTGATGAGATATTATGGTGGCGGACACTAATGTAGGCTAAAGAATGATTACCAAAACCAAACACCACTAAATAGACTTTGAAAGTTCCTTTTCTCTGGAAAACTACTTCCTATATTCGTATCCATTATCTACCCATCAAGATGGTATAAGGAACTGGTCAGGCCACTTTGCATGGAGTAATCTTCCCGATCTCCTGCTTTTCTCATCCTCTCACTTTTCCAAAAGTCCCCAAAGAGAACCACAGAATGATATAGGGTTGTAAGAGGCCTCTAGGGAGGTCTAGGGAGATCATCTAATCCAAGCCCCTGCCAAAGCAGGTCCACCTAAAGCAGGTTGCACAGGAATGTGTCCAGGCGAGTTTTGAATGTCTCCAGAAATTCTGAACGGCTCACAGATACCTTTGTCTTTATTATAATGATATAGTCCTGGGGTATAAATAAAAAAATATAAAAATAGAACACCTGCAGAAGGGAAAGATCGCTAGGGTCCACACACGTGACGCCACTGAGATACCTAGCCATGCCCAAGTTACAATGTCCCAGAGTAAAGCTTTGCAGTGGAAATTAAAAGCAACATCAAATAGCAGCTGTATGTTTTATCTTGCCTCCCAATATCTTCTCCAAAGTTCAAAACAGAGCTCCAGCCCGGAGTGATCCGATCGGAGCGAGAGAGGGGAAGCGCTCTGTATCGCGGCTCTGTGTTCACACCACCTATTTCCCATTAATTAAACCGATAGCTTGTGTTCACCAAGTTGATACAGAACAAGGGCAAACAAAGGATTAGACAGAACACGCAAAGCCTTCAAGAGGCGTATTATTAAAAAACAGCTCTCCCCACCTCCCCCAAACTGCCTCCGCATCTCCTGCAGCAGGAGGAGAAGGAGGAGTTTCAATGAGGGAAGGGGAGAGCAGGAGGATGAGAAAATAAAGGAAAAACAAAATTGCTTTCCATCTTCCTCCTGGGTTGCACACCCAGCACGTGCAGAAGTGGTTTGCACACAGGCTCTGCATTAACACCTCCCTCTCTCTCTCTCTCTCCTATCCATGAAAAAAACCAGAGAAATGAGGGGCTTTGCCAGTGGGCACCCAAGCCCAGAAAGACAAGATCACCCCGGTGTGAGCTGGCCTCCAGGGCTATGGAGAAGCAGGCTTGGTTCCTCGTCTTCTAAGGGCTGAACTGGAGGAGTGAGGAAGCAAAAGAGGATTTTCAGAGCCAGCTCTTCAGCTATGGATTGTTGTGATTTCCTTACTAACTCCACATGGCAAATGTACGAGGCTCCCTTCTGCAGCACAGACAGGATCCATGAACTACTCCACAAAGCTACTGCTAAACACACCAGACATCACGTTGCTTGCCCAGAATATCTAACTTTAATGCTAATTTTCTAAGCAGAGATGTGTAAACACCTCTCCTCCATTTTACTGTTTTTAATTTTGTTCCTCTGCTGTTTTGTTTTTTTTTTTTTTAATGTTTTTTGAATCTAGGTGACTGTGAATCTCTGTTGGCCTCCATGGGTTTCTCTCTCCATGCAGCTTGTCTCAATTACCAGTGATGCATATTCCTCCTCTCCCCTTTACATCACCCGCGTTGCCCAATAAAGGTGAATAACGGCAGGATCTTTTTGTAGCTTCCTTCCTCACCTGCTTTAAATTCCCTCCACACTTTCAAACCCAAGGAAAAAAAAAAAAAAAAAAAGTCCCTCTTTGCACTCATGAGTCTCCCAAGTCAAATCTCAGACTAATAAAAACGACGGATCAGAGGGATCAGCCACTCTGGAAGGGAGAGCTCAGCTTTTGGGCAGTTGCTAATGGACTACAGCCATCTGACTTAAACACCAAGTTGCCGTGAGGTTCTTTTGCCTGATAAAAGCGGGATGTTGTGAGCAGTTTAGGTCAGGGACGGATGAAGCGGAGCGGAGAGGCTGGACACCGTGACTGCTCTCACGTAGATAGGAGGGCACCCGGAACGGTGCTTTACGAGTCATTACGGTGTCACAGCTGCATATTAGGAAATAGGTGCAATTGGCCTGGTAGAAAATGAGGTGTTTAGAGAAAATTGCACTCAGACAGATTCTCCTAAAGTGTGGCGAGGTGGTTTTTTTTTTTCATGCAGTCGGATGCAGGGGAGCCGAGGATGGGAACGCCGAGGAGAGCTGCCAGCACTGCAGGAGCTGCTGCTGCAGAGCAGAGAGCACCCCTGGCAGTCAGGCTTGTGAAGCTATGCAATATTCGAATCACTCCTTCCTAACCACCTCAGTCACTCACAAATTAAATAGAAGTCATGCTGCACCCTCACATATTAATCACATTTATTACGGTCGTGCCTAGGAAGCACCTCCGAGACCCCCTTCCTGACGCACTTCATACACCAAAGGAGACGACAGACCTGGCCCCGAATATTTTATACTCTATTAGGGTGTGAGGAGCCCAGCAGATGAAAGGAATTAGTAGCGTCCCAGTGGCAAAGTCTCTGTATGCCCATGTGAGACAAAAGCACCACCAGCCCTGTTGGGGTTCAAGATGGAAGCTCCCAAGAACAGCAAGTTCACATCCAAGCAAGGTCACCCCAACCCAACAGACCCTCAGGGCTAAACAGATCCCCACTTATTAAAAATACCTGTCGTTTCCAGGGCCCTTTTCGGATTTAGGGCAAGGATGGCCAAAGGCCATCAGGTTATGGCCTGAATTCAACCGAGCTTTTTCCCATGAGCTTTTTAGATCCTTTGACAAAAAGTGGATGAACTTGTATTTTGCATGGACAGGCATGTGGACACTCTTGCTGCCATCTCCCCTGGTCCTCAAGGTCCTCAGTTCCAGGATTTCTTTAATCTCAAGTGTGAGTTTCATTCACCAGCTTTGACATGACTATCCCTAAAATGCTCAGCCCAAAGTTCACCAAAGGAGGAGACTCTCTCCCCTTGGGGCAGGGCTGGTGGATGAAGGATTCCTTCTTCCACTGCACTCGAAGGGAGAGCAGGGCAGGTGAGCAGCTGAACGCTACCGTCACAAACAGATTTATCTGGGTAAATAACAATGCAATGTCAGTAGCTTTATGAAAAATATTAAAGGGGATGAGTCATTCCAAGGATTAGAGCCTGGAACTGAGGAACACAAGAATATCTCTGCATGGCAATGACATCCCGCTGTATCTTTTTTTTTCCAGCTAATTCTATAATCACCCTTAATCAGTGCATTGGAGAATAGGGCAGCCCATACAGCTTTAGGATCAATTAAAAAAAGATCCAAAGCCTTCACTACATCTCAGCCACAAACCAGCCCATTTCCACTTCAAACTCCGCTTTCCAATCTCAAATCAAACCAATCTCCTGCCTCTTCCTCAAGATGCTTCACATTAATTTGTTATTTAATAGAAGAACTTTAACCCAGGAAGACAGATTAATAGCCAGAACTTAATTAGGAAGCATTTGAAGATGCAAGGGCTACTTTGGCTGCTAGCCATGTTATCCTGCAGCCCAGCATTCCCCCAAGGAGCTGCTACTTTCAACATCGTGGATCCAACCTGGAGGGATGATAAATATCGTTATCTGTTCACCATTAGCCATAGTTGCTCTTCTCATGTCCTGCACTTGAGTTTAGTGTTTCCAGTAAGGAAGCTTTTCAGACTTTCAAACCAGTTCATTCTTCACCAAGCTACGTGTGTGTGTTTATTTGCCTACGAATCCTTCCTTCACCATAAAGTTTGCTTTGTTTAAAACGTGTAAACCATGACGATATCCAAATGCAATTGGAACAATCAGAATTCCCTTCAGGAGATGACAGTAGCTCCACACAATAACTCTATTTAAAACACACACAACAACTCTTGTGTGTGTTTTAAATAGAGTCACTATGAAGTTACATCCTGAAGTCGTCAGGATGGGGAGCAAGAGGGGGTCCCTGTCCCTCTGGCTGATGGCAGCAGTAATTCCCAGCCAGCACTGTAATAACTCAAAAAGAAACAGCATTCCGACGTGCTCCAAGAATACACTAAAGCTGAGTAGGAGGCCAGTTGGCTGCGACACAAACAGGATTGCAGGCAGATCTCACTGCTCGCAGAGCAGCTGGCACGGAACGCCAAAACCCTGGAGCAAGGAGAGGGTTTCCCTCCGGGGGAGCTAATCCCGCAGCTCTTATCTACAGCAGACCAGGAGGGCTGGTGCCTTCAGAGAAAGACCTCATCGCTGCGGTGTTTGAGATGGGAAATAAAGTCTTTGTGGAGGAGCAATTTCTCCCCGTTGCAGTTCTATCTGTATTTTTGTGCACTGGGGAGCCCTCAACCTGCTGCAAACCTCGGCATCCGACGATGCTCTGGCGTGGGAATGGCCCGAGGCAGCCCCCATGGGTTGTCTCTGTGGCTGGAGAGGTGCTCGGGCCCTCACCTAAAGGAATCCGAGGGTGTTCGCTTGTCAAAATTGTCTGGAAGATGCTGCTTTTTGTCCTGCAGAGCAGCGGGCAGCACAGGATCAGAAGGAAGGGGAATAGAGACTTTTCGCCTTGCCTGCCCGTCTTCATCAAAAAAAGAAGTTAACGAAATGTGTGATTTTCCTCTGTATTATCCGCACTACAGACAGAATCCCACTTCTGATTAAATCTATATGCTTGGCGATTCTCAGCAGATCTCTGAGGAATCAATACTTGTTAGGCAAAGAGCTGCAGCCTCTCTAAAATTAGTGTTAAAGGAAGCACAAGTTTCTTCCTGCACAACATGACTCGGTAGATGCTACTTCTCTGAGGGCCTTTACAAACCATTAATGGCTCCCAGGAGAGTGCTAATCATTTTCTACATGTCCTTATCCGCTTAATCCCATTATAAAGATTTGTAGCATGAAAGTCCGACCACTCATAATCCCAAACTCAGATGGAAAACCGGAATAACAGGGAAATGACATTTGGGAAGAGAAAAAGGTACATTTTGCTTGCAATGCCTGGCCGCTTGCTACTGCCTTTTCAGAAATGACACAAATGAGGGAGTAAGACCAAGTATCTCCAGAAATACAGGAAAGAGCAGTTTTAAAGAAGTTACTTTGAGATGTAACTCAAAAATTTTATACTCGGGGTCACCCCACTTCTCATATCAAACACTAATCCTAGAGCAATCATTCAGATCATACAGAAATAAATGCTTGTCGTCAATAGCCATGTCATCACACCCGATAAAACATTTTGACGACTTCTGAGGAATTTCCAAGCCCTGCCTGAGCATAGACGAGGATATCCCCATCCTGCAGATGTGGCAAGGACAGACCTGCGGCCAGTGACACCCCCAGAGGCCAAACTGGAGACTCCTGGCTCCAAGGGCTCCTCTCTAACTATCTGAATTGAGTTAAAAGGTGCTCTGCTAACGGCTTATTCAATGGAAATCTCATTACCCAGAGCTCTGCCAAGAATTTATTCAAAAGAGGGCCTTCACAAGGATCTTTGCCAGTAGTTCATTGAAAGGGAATCTGTTATGGGGTCAGATACTATTTTATTCCAGTGGAAACCTAACAAAGATGGACTTTGCTAACAATAGGGTCAGTCCTGCCATGATGAAACAAAATCTTCTCTAACAGGCTACAGCTAAGAAACACATCAAAAGCTGCCTTACTCTAAGAGAAGCCCTAGCCTGCTGTCCATCTCATGAAATTACTGTTTTCACACACCAGCAATGCAGTTAAATACATTTTTTAAAAATCCGAATATATATTTAGAGTCTAAAACAAAAGCTTGCAACCCTTTATTGGTTTGTGGACCTTCACAATTTTCCATCGGCATCCTTCTATTCAAACCCTGCAGAGGGGCTCCAAGGCTCCCCAGGGACCACAACCTGAAACCACCAGTAGAGATCTCCTTAGTGCGCGGTCTCAGCACAAACAGGACAAATCTTCACCCCACACATCCGGGGGATGCAGCCAGGATGCCCAGGAAGGTGCAGCATTAAGAACAAGGGCTAAGAGATTTTTAAAAAAAAACAAACACATAAATTACCCAAGTTTGAGATTAATAAAAATGTAGGTGACCTGATCAGATTATCCACCTCTGCAGAAATTTGGAGGAAGTTTTGATTTTGTTCTATCACTAACAAATAAAAGCTGATTCTGATGTTGATGCGAGGGGAAGAAGTCAGGGTTTATCTTTACCAAAGCAAAACTCAGACTGGTTTGCCTTAAAGATCCTTTCTCTTAGGGCAGCAAAACTCAAACGCTCTGGAGCAACTTAGGATTTCATTTACTTCAGACAGACAGAGATTCAGGTTTATTTTCTAAATAAAACATTTAAAGGCTTGAAAATGCCAAACCTTCTTTCTTCACTGGCTTGAACACCAACCAGCAGCAGTTGCAGAGATAAAGACCTTAGTTTACTGCAAGTATATAAATACCTGCTTTTATCTAGACGTGAGGCTGTAAATACTAACAGCACAAATGTGTTTATTGCTGAGCGGTGAGCCGGGTGCCCCGGTGGCACAAGGAGCAGGTAATCACGGGTGCCGGAGCAGAGGGGTCTCAGGAGTCTCCCCGGTCCCACCTGCTGCCCCAAAGGACCCCCAGACCAGCCTTGACAAAACCATTCCAAGACCCCGCAGCATCCAAGGATAGCACACCCCTGTGGCACACATCTGGTGCCACTGTCCTGACAGGCACCAGATTTTCACCCAAACCTGGCCTTGATGTGCCCTGTGAAGAACCAAATGGAGTAATGACTTCCCATACAGCACTCCTCCTGCCCTCTGAAAACGATATTTGCTTTTTCTCCTAGCAACTGCAATGCAGTGCTGAGCCATGGTTTTATTGTGATCCGTGATGGACCCCAAATACCTTTAGCACGGGCTTCTGCCAAGGTCACTATTCCCCATTTTGCAGAGTTGATTTTTCCCTACTAAGAGAAAGGCTTTGCTGCCCTTTATACTGATTTTTACCTTGTGCAGAGCAATAATGCAATGAGCCAAGGTCAACCTGAGTCTCAATCCTGCCTTCCAGAGCGCTCGCAACCTCTCCCATCCCCTGTCGTTCGCAAGTTTTGTAACTGTATCCTCTGTTATATCGTCCAAACCACTAATGAAAATAAACAGTGAATAGAAGTGGATCCTGGAGAGACCCATCAAAACCCAGGCTAAGCATGAGTAATAATAACCTGCTTGTATTTCTGGTAATAGCGTCTCCTGTGAATACACTGATATCCAGCACGCTGCCAAATAGCCCGGGATCAGAGAAACAGGACTTCATTTTTCGTTTTATTGAAAGAAATGAAGCCTTTCAGCTGCAACAAAACTGCAGTCATTTTGCTTAACATAGCAACCCCAAAATAAAAAAAAAAAAAATTAGGGCTGGTCCTCAAAAATGTAAAGATGATTCCAACATACCTTAAGATGGAGTATGAGCTGTTTAAATACCAGAGTTGGGTCTGGACCTTCAGTAGGTGTTGCCTGGATTACAGCATAGTCCCAAATGCATGCTCACTTCTCTACTTCTATAGAAAAACCTTTTTTTCTTTTTTTTTTTTAACCCATCTCCCAGGGAGCAGCTGTAGCACATTCCCATCATTTCCAGCTGAAGAGAGATCTCACCTGATGGCTGAGCCGACCTCAGGAAAATTACCATTAAGGGCTCGATGGAAATCACTTAAGTAGCCTGCCTACAAGCAATAGATGTGGGTTCTGGGTCTTACAATACCTAGATGATGCATTATTAGCTATAACGTCAGGCAAGTCACCGATACCAATATTTTCCAAGGTGGGGATCAGAGAGAAACCCCAGTTTGGGGTCCAGACCTGGCTTTTTAATGGAGCTGTGTGTCATTGCTCCGATGGCAAAGCAGGGAAAAAATACCCCGAAGCGAAGCAGCTTTCTTGCTTCAGCTCTGGCAACCGGTTTTGCTACAGGATCTTCCGGGAGCCGGGGGAATTCGGTGTCAAACTGACTTATGTTTTCCCATTAGGAGTCCCTTTGCATATCTTCTGTTCTCCCCGTTGAGTAGAACTAAAGACTTCCAGATGATTAAGGGCCGTTATAACAATAATAATAAAATAGCCCGTCAAGTTAACCCAAAATGTATTCCCTGGCCCGGTGGTGTTGCCGGCAGCAGCTCTGAGGGCAGCGGGGATTCAGGGGCACATAGATCAGCCTTGGCTTTTCCGTACCCTGCAGAGAAAGCAGAGTGCCCGCAGCAATGAGGAGAGGAGAGGAGGCTTTGGCACCTCGTTCTGCAACAAATCCTCGGTGGGCAGGGCAGTCAAATAGCTGCTGGGCTGGGGGGGTTCTATGAGGCCAAGGAGACCCCTCACGGCTGAATCCATGTGCACCAGAGGGTGAAATCCCAAATACATCATTTCTCTGAGCGAGCATGTAATAGGGATGGATAAGACCATCAAATTCTTAACTCTAAGGGTGGTGAGACGTTGTACGAGGTTGCCCAGAGAAGCTGTGGCTGCCCCATCCCTGGAGGGGTTCAAGGCCAGGTTGGAGGGGGCTTGGAGCAACC
>JAOXJK010000008.1:2880447-2920328 GCA_025774025.1 Xenus cinereus
GGGGCTTGGAGCAACCTGGTGTGGTGGGAGGTGTCCCTGCCCAGGGCAGGGGGTGGCACTGGATGGGCTTTAAGGTCCCTTCCAACCTGAACCATTCTATGATTCTTTGCAGGAGGCAGAAAACAGCTGGAGCTAAGCCAAGCACACAGGATCCTTATTTCCCCCAATTTTCCCCAAATTTCCCTTCCACTCTGCCAGCACTGTGCACAGCTCCTACTCGCCTTCCCACCTCTTCCCTGCGGCAAAGACCTCAAGGCGCTAAATCGTGACTAAGACAGACTAATCATCGCTTTGCAGCTCCAGGAAGGTCCCTCCTTTACTACCCGGGACAGGTTGTTGGTTACTCCTGCAAAATCTGGTCTTCCCGCGGGAGCCGGGCACCGTGCCCTCCCCGTGCTGGCTGGGACTCTCGCTCCTGGTGCTCCCCTGAAACAGCCCATCTGCTCCGCAGCCGGGAAAAGACACACACGGCTCAGACGGAGCGAGAGCTGCATCCAGACGAGCAAAAGGATTTCTATTTTAGCCTCTTCTCTGGTGCCACCCCATAGGTTTGTTCTCAGCTGTTCATTTTCCTATATTTTAAGTAGGATTGTATGGCCGTACTTTTATTAGTGTTCAAAGCCAAAACCTTTATGCCATTTTATCCTTACATCCCAAAGCAATATCATACAGGTGCAAGCTATCGCCGTCTCCCTATTCCTCACCATTCAAAAGACCACGTAGGACATACCACCTTCTCTTTATGATTGCCACAATGAACATGCATAATTGCTCGGCTCTGAAAATTCGGTTTTTATCGAGTTTTAATGCCGCCTTACGGGCCCTTTGTTCATTGAGAAACAAGCTACCACGGAGTCTTACCTCTTTTTATCATCTGCTTCTGTAATTAACCAAACTTTGTGGCCACAGCCCCTGTTGTATATAAAGCACCTGCATTTCATCTAATAGGAAGCAGCAGTTTCCTAGCTGGAATGCAAGCACCTGCCTCTTGAAGCTCAATAATCCTACTAATTGGCTCCTCCTCTCCATTTTGCCTCTAAATATGTATTCTGTAGGGTGAAAAGAAGTGCTGCCACCTGCTACCACTTTTTTTGCACGATTCCCCATGGATTACTTCTACATATTTACCCTGGGCAGAGGAGCTCTTCCCCCTCCAGGTTTATTCTCCACAAGTGTCATGTAATGGGTTTCCATCCACGCATGGAGGGACACATGTGGGTCCCAGAGCTGCTTCCCGAACGGACCCGCAGCTGCCAGCACGTTTGGGATTTGAGAAGCCTTTAATTATCCCCCTTTCATTGTACCAGGCGAACGCTGCCTCTGAGCACATAATATATTCTTTCAGTAGGCTGCCGCGAGAGATCTCTCGGAAATAT
Organism: Xenus cinereus; assembly: GCA_025774025.1. Taxonomy (NCBI): domain Eukaryota; kingdom Metazoa; phylum Chordata; class Aves; order Charadriiformes; family Scolopacidae; genus Xenus; species Xenus cinereus. The sequence continues at coordinate 2,881,824 of JAOXJK010000008.1, forward strand.
AATTTAATTCACGAGCTGACATAGGTGTACGCTATTTATATTGTAACTTACAGCTTTCATAATATTGGACTGGTCCCCAGTGTTTGGGAGTTGATCTTCTGTTCGCTTTCCGTGAGTGTTTGCGGTCCCCAGGAGGGTTTGTGACACTTGATTATGCAAACAAAAAAATGTAAAAGCATGTTCTTCAGAAATTTCAAATACCTCACGGAAGCTTTTAAATGAAAAGATATGGGCTCATCAAACGTGTCCAGGGGACAAGAAGAACAGGGAATACAAAATGAACCTCAACCACAAAACATTCGGTTCTAAATAAAATTTCTGAGGGACTTGGTGTCCCTCCATCGTTGCTAAGGTCACACATGATGTTATCCAAGTGAAATACGCAGTTCTCAGTTTCTCAACAATAAAAGCTAGTGGCAAGAGAGCTATTGATAATTCTGGCACCGAGACACTAATTGATATTGTCCACAGGCACTGGCTGTCCCCACTGTTTTGGGCAATTGCTTTGGGTTGAATTTAGATATCGCTCTCTTACTTCCGGACAGGGAATAGATTCTAGCTACAGAAGCAAGTTTCAAGGCAAAACATGGAACTTGTTATGAGCCATTAGCATAAGCATTTTGAAGGTTTCTTGGGCTTCTGCCTGTTCAGCTTTACCTTATTTGGGCCTCAGCCATCAGCAAACTGCTGAATAAGGTGTCTACCAACGTCCTCCTCTGCGGGACGCTGTATGGGCAAGGGTGAAGAACGGGGCAACGAGGCATTGCACCACTAAAAGACAAGGAAAGACATTTACCTAAATAGAAATGGACTTAGGCACAAGATAGAAATCTCAATTATGCACAAGAGAGAAACTTCTCAGAAGTGTCAGGCTTAGTCTCCTGAAGCTTACTCAGGAAATGTGGTTTGGCACCCACAGACCCGTATCGCTTCTCAACTCCTGCATATCTTATCCAAATCTTTACTTCCCTCCCTGCCTCCAGGAGAATACCAAATGCTTTTCAGTACAGTACCTCTTGCTGCTAAAAGCAGTCAGGAAATCATCCCTTCATGCATAGTTAAGAACATCACATCTGTGAACCTGCTGTAGATACAAACCTTACTTTTTTATAAAATCCACTTCAGAAACAATCTGCAAAAATCTGTTTCCCCTCTAGAATGGGCTTGCTAATAAACTCCAACCACTAAACACCCCAGGCTAGTTTATCATCTCTTTTCCATGACCTTCATCTAACTTCAGCTTTCATACACAGAGTAGGAGTGAGTTATTTTGATTAACGATGATTGCTTCTTTGTCAGACCAGTAAATCAACTAAAATAAGAAACTCATACCTTGAAAGATTTAGAGGAGTCGCTGCCAAGTATTTTTATAAGGTCTTTATTCACTCTCCGTTGTGTACTCTGCTCTCAAATGTGCCACAATAAAATCCCTTGCACTATCAATTCCCCGGCCCCCTTTTGCAAACATTGCATTTTCCCAGGTTTCCAGCGGAGCTGATACATTAATACAGCTGTAGGACTGGTTTATTCCCTTGTTTGTGCAGAGTCATCACTGATCACATGAGTAATGGAAGCGCGGCAGGAAGATGCGGGTCGGCTAATAACTTTGGATTTGACAGGGAGGGTTACATTAACAAGATGAGTGGAGAGTGCATAGTTATTCTATGCAACTTTTCACGGTAAACACTATTTTAAAAAGCCTTTAAACAGCTCTCATTCAGTTTTCATTCCAGAGGCGCACACACATGAAGCCCCAGCTGCAGTCCCTGCTACCAAAGTGCGCTTGTTTTTACCGCACTAGACAGTAACCTGCGATGCTTTTCCACCTGTGTTTTGGGGAGTAACAGCTTAATCTTCCTCTCAACCCCATACAAAAGGTAACAAAGCGTTCGGATGGTTTGACAAGGGACAACCGTCCACAAGGGCTGATGGTGGAGCAGGGCCACGGCTGGGCTGCAAGGACGATGTCGAATGATTGGCGTGAGAAGCTTTGAGGCTTCCCCCGTATTTCCAATTTTATACCAGGAAATCAGGAAGAATTTGGCTTCTTTGCTTTCACTCTAACAAGACACCAGTATGGTAGAGAAGGAACCTAGTAAAAAAACCCAATGGAAGCAAATGCCTACAGAACAACACTTATTTTGGTCTAGTACCCCTTCGCCGAGAAGAATCCAGGGAAGAAGATACCAGTAGCATCTTCCCTTGTAGGATTATCACAGAATGGTTTAGGTGGGAAGCGACCTTAAAGATCATCTAGTTCCAAGCCCCCTGCCCTGGGCAGGGACACAATTAACCAAGGAAGGGCTCTGATGAGCCCGGTGCAGGCAGCAGTAGCCCAGAGCTGGAAGAGCCTCTGGTCCCCCTCGCCCCCAGCAGTGTCACAGCTGTGGAACTGACAACTGGCTACATGGAAAAATTATAATTATGCCTTCAGTTCCATGCATTCATGAGAGTGACAGCATCGCTGCCGCAGCTTTTTAACAGACGCTCAAGTGCATTATTCATAGGGTTTTTTTAAGAAGTCTGTAATCATGGGAACTGCTTCCTTTATATTTTTAACCTCACAGGAAGGATCTCCGAGTACCACTTCAGCTCCTGTTTTGGGCCGGATGCCATTTGTGTAAATGCAACTTTGCTTGCTAAACGAATTACGCTGTGAAAACTCAAAGAAGTCAAGTTTTGACAACTTGGCCCAAGTTTGGCCCACCTTTGAAGATTTTCACCTGAAATAGTTCAGAACGATTCTGAAGCAGTTCGCTCTGGAACAGCAGCCCTTGCAAAGATGCCCAGGCTGGGAAATGTCCCTCTTCTTCAAAAGGTCCCTTTTCAGTCCCCTGCCAGTGGCTCCAAGCTGTGGAAGAGGGAGCAATGGGGCATGCTGGACACGGCTTGCTCTGTGGCAGTGATGTCCTCGTGCATTAAGATCTCCTGCTGCCACCTCAGGAACAAGTCGAAACGGAGACACCTTTGATGCCCTTGGTTCAAGAGATCTGATGGTCTGAGGTCACTCCTCAGGATGACACAGGCAGAGGATCAAACCACCTTCTTAGGCTGATGAAAGAGGGGAGAAGCACCTCGGTGCTTGCTGGTCTCCTTGCAGGCAGCTGTAGGAGATGCACAAGGATGGGGATGGTGGGGGTTTGCCATGGGAGAGGGGATGCAAGTGGCAGATGAGAAGAAGCACCTCTTAGAGACGGGTTCCTGCCCATCACATCCCATCAGCCCAACAACCAAGGGCACGAGAGGACAAAGTTTTCAGCAAAGCAACAATGACGCCAAGATCAGGATCCACACCTTAAACATAACTGAAATAGAGCTGAGCATTCACTGCAGCAGAGGCTATGGATTTCATGCTTTCTTTTAATGGGTGGCTAGTAAAAAATGAAGCTGCTGTATTCTGTAAAAGCAGTGTCAGACACAAATACTATTTTCATGTATAATCTTGGTGGCTTTTGCCAATATAAGACAAGCCTCAGCCACAGATGTTACTTAAGGACATCTTAATGTTGTGTTCACTGTGCATTCTGCAGCCTAATTACACTGCCTTCATTATTAATAATGCACAAACTGAGTAGTAATAGATTAAGACAGTTTTCATTATTTTATTTTAGCTCTTTTGCAATGTAAGACAAAACCAGATGGATAAAAAGAAAAAAAAAAACACAAACTAATCCTGAGACGAGTAAAGACTGCTAAGAACACAAAAATGAGAGATAAAGTATTTCAGAAAAACAGACATTACTCTAACTACCCTTATGCCAAAAATAATGGAGACTGACATCATTTGGAAGGGAAACGGAAACAATTGGGGAATATTAATCAGGGCACACATCATGCAGTGTTTTTTAAATTCCTCTATGTAGAAGGATAGAAAGACTAAGAAAAAAAGTTGCTCTATTCTCTCAGCCTCTGGCAGTCTGTGGCCAGAAAAGGAAGGTCGTGCTCGAAAGAGGAGCCAAAGCTCCCCTGAAGTCAGCTGACGCACATTTTCAACCCTTTGCTTTTAGGGGATGCACTGTGTATTTGTATTTTTTTTTTTAAGCTGGAAAATGAGGATATCTTGACTTCCCCCAGGCTACCCACCTCTGTGTTCACAATTCACCCCCTCTACAAATGTACTCGCTTCTACCTGTTAACCTAGCTGCTAGAATATTATAAAATCTATCAGAGTCCTAGAGCAAACATCTTTTTAAACCACCGCAGAAAAGAACGGAGATTGGAAAGGTATTTCAAAAAGAAAACCTTACTTTTTTGGCTTTCACGTAGTACATATATTCTCTTTCCCTAGAGCCATTTCTATGGAGATTTCTCATGCATAAATAAGCATTAACCACTAATTCAAAGGCAGCGTGAAACGCATTATTTTAAGAAGAAACAAGAAGGATGGCCAGTGGGCCTGAGTAAATCACAAGCCACTTGCACGGGCCTACGGTTGCTTTTTGCATATTGGGAAACAGCAGCAAGAAATCCTGCTGACTGCTCCGCGCGCCAGCCAGCCCCCCCTTCCCTCCTCCAAACCCTCCCTTCCGAGCCACCGCTCGCCGGAGAGGAGGGATGCAGGGATGCTAAAACACGGCACTGCATCCGCATGAAGAGGTTCAGCACTCGGGCTGCATCACTCGTGATTTCACCTCGCTTGGTCACCTCGTGGTCTCGCTTCCAAAAGCGCCTTCAGCAACTGGAAGACGTCGCGTGCACTCTCATGCCAAGAGGGGTAATTTTTCGGGTGGTTTGCCACGGACCCCGTTGATATGGGATATTTAAACTCTCATGATCTGGGGGAAAAAATTCAAAGGGATTAGGCTCCTAAACACCCCGGGCTGCTCTGGCCCGGGATGTCGGTGTGGAGAGTGGAGCGATCCAGCTCTTCTTCAACATCTCCCCCGTGTGGCACCAGTCGTGTTCACAGTGCGCTTCGTGCGGGAATGAATAAGAGGGGTTGCCAGGGCTGCTGATAAAGAAAAAGCACTTTTCTGTAAATTCACACCTTGCTGGGCACCAACTTTCTTACTCACTGATTTGCACGGCCTTAATCCACATTGTCCTCTCTCCTGGCTCCATCCCACCTGTCATTCCAGGGTTCCGTGATTTCCCTTTCCATAGAAATAACGTTGATATCTTTGAAAGATCAAGTAGTTTCTTTATGTGAGCTCATTGTTATGTGGGAAACATTTTTAGAGCCTCAACATTTAGGACAGTGAGTGCTGCGTGCTTGAAAGCTAATAAAAGTTTGAGCTGGGTGACTGAGAAGCAAACTATTGGATTTTCCATAAGACCCAGCCTCCACACACTGGAGTGGAGGTTAAGCACAAAAAGCAGGTCAAAAACTACCAATATTTCAACAAAATAGTTAATTAAATTCAAATATCAAAGGAAAAAAAATCATGATTTCCTCATAATAAATTTTTTTGTGTAACATTTAACTTGCAGAAAGAGTGGCTAATTCCGCTTATGTTAATATTAAACCAGCATAGTTTTGCTTTGAGCTTAATCACTAAGCAACCAAGTTACCAGAAGAACGCAGGCTATCTGGCAATTATCACACAAACATGTCTGGGGCTGAAGTCTGACATCGCACCATTAAAATCCATGGAGATTTTCCCAAGAGTCCCATGACAGGAGAGTCAAGGATATAAAAACTGACATATGATTACATGTTAATTGGTCCCAATCCCATTCGTGGTTCCAGTCCCACTCAAAGCCTTTTAATTCATGGAAGAGTTGGGCAGAAATGATAGCACCAATTATTGCTAAGAGGTACCAAGGTGCATTACTTGATATTTATTATTAACAGCATCTTTTAAAGCAATTTTCATCCTAAGGATCTCAAAGCTTTTACACATTAATTAATGAAGAGCCTCACACGATCACTGTGAAGTAGGCAAATATTAATCCCAACTCACAGATAAATGAGGAAAATGGGAATTAAATTACATCCTTAAATTTACATGACAGATAAAAGGCACCTTTTCCCAATAGGGAGAGCAGATCTTTAGTGATGATGGGGTCTTGCAACCAGCGAATCCATCTCCTTGCCTGGAAAATTTGAGCCAAGAGAAAATCTAGAGGGTTTGCCAAAGCCCTGTGCAAATGCAATCACTCAGAGCGCAGTTAACATGGACACTTTCATTTGAAAACAGCTCAGGCTACGGCCTGGAAGGAGTTAAAGTACAAAGGATTACAACATCTGGACAAGATCCACTGCCAGGGTTAAGTCGCATGGCTGTTTTGAATATTTTTGCCTCTTTTCAGCAGGAATAGCAGCCCAGCATTCCCTTTCAAAAACCAGCTCTTCCACTAGAATTTGCTCTCAATAACAAGACAGCTTTTGCTTGCAAAATTAGCTCCCCATCCAGCATCCGAGGCATGAATTTGGAGAAATAGCTTAATTTTTATCAAGCAAGCCCTTAAAGCAACTGTTGATATATGGGGAGAGAACACAAATGCTCGCTCTATCTTGCAAGAGCCATTAAATATTTATTGGTCTCCCTGAGACAAAAATACAAATGTAAAGCTTGGCTGGCTCTCGCCTCCCAGCTGGGCTCGACTTTGATGACCCCTGAGCTTACAGGTTGGGGGGAAAGTTTGCGGCTGACTCAGGAGAAGTAATTGCTTCGTGATGGAGCTCTCAGGCTTCCTGGTGGCTTATTAGGGCGGCTCGGTTCTGATGCAGCTTGCTTTGGGGGTTTAGCTTTTTCTTTTTTTTTTTTGGCTTGTTTGTTAACTAGAAGCGGAGCAAGAGACTCTCCAGGCAGAAGAAAACATATTGAACATTTGGAGGGAATAAAAGGCGTTTTCCTGAGCCTTCACGTCCTTGACTGGTGCAGAAAAGCCTTCCCGAGTGCAGAGTGAAGCTAACTGGGATTTTCTGTTTCATTTGTTGGCTGCACAATTGGGTTTTTTCTTCTCTTATTGACTGAAAATCTGCATTGCTGATAAACTGCAGCGATAGCAGATACACTCTGGTCTCCCCTAATTGCTTCTTCTACATTTATGAAGATACTTTCCGTTTATCTCTCATGAACTCTAATTAAAGCTTGCAGAGCTTTTACACACACACACACCACTCATGAATATACATCACGTTTAAGTGAGACAAAATTGTCATCTTCTTTTCTTTGGCATTCAACAGGACTCTGCATTTGAAACGCTCTGTCCTGGACCACCTGCTCAGAGGTGCGAGGGCATCTGGGGAGTGAAGGAGTCAGAGAAATTGGAATTTTGGAATTATCTGGATATGAGCTTGATTTGCAATATCTGCTACCTGCAGAGATCTGCCTGCAGAGATCTCAGCTTCTTTATGCATTTTCTCTTTTAATCAGTCTTGGTTCCCCTCTGACTTAAAGAAAGGTTCCTATCTTGTTTTCTCAAGTGCTATACCCCTTTATATATACACACACATATACTTCTCCCTCTCAGAAGCACAGTGCTGAGTTGCTGCGATACAACATCCAACTTCAACCTCTCCACTGGTGTGACCATTCTCTCTTGCTGGACTCCACACCGTAAGTCAGTACGAATTTATGAGCATTTAAATAAACAACAGACAGAGTGTTGAGAATCTCACTCCTGCACCCTTTAAATACAAGGTTACGCTCTCCTGTTTGTACAAGTGATGATTTTTTTTTCCACTTTTTGAGTCTTCTACTCCTACAGGGGTTTTTGTATTGAAAGCATTTCTAAGCTTTCCACCCAGCAATATCAAACCTAATGCAAAATAATGAGCATTTTGCAGTAGCAAAGGAGAGCAAAAGAAGAAAGAGGGAGAATGAAACCAGAAAGAGAGAGAATGAAACCAGAAAGAGGGAGAATGAAACCAGAACCAAGAGGATGTGGCTGTGCTGAACCACCTTGTACCCAATGCATTGCCATCAGCCCCGGTCTTACAGGATCTGGCCGGTAGCAAACATAATGTTGTTTTTCAGCACCATTTCTTAGTGATATAGATATTTTGTTGAAGTGATAGCAGGCAAGAGAACCCATCCTTTGCGTGGTCCCAGCTCAGGTGTGTCCCCCACCACGACAGAGTTTCCTATCCCCTCCCAAGTCCTGCTTCGTTTCCAGAATCGGATCATTTAAGCTGATCTCCCAGAGCTCCAGCCCTGCAATACAGGGACAGTCTCCCCCCCCCTCTCAGCCTTGGAAATTGCCTTTTTCCACCCCCCTGCCCAGCACAGCTCTGCAGCAGCAGAGCAAAGCACATTGAGAACCGCAACACACATCACACCGCGCCGGCGAGGAGCAAATTGAGACACAGCGGCGCGATGGAGGGATGGCAGGAGCCTCAGCAGCAACAAGCATCCACGCGTGAGGAGCCAGCTGAATTTAGATTCTCTTCATGATGCAGACAGTCATGTTCTGTACGGATAAGGATTTAACACATTCAAGATGTCTTTTTTTTTTTTTTTTCCAGTCCCAGGGGAGGAGGGGTGCGGAGGCTGGCCAGGATACAGCTGTAGCTAAATGACCACGGTGACCCTCAGATGACAACCCTGCCAAGCAATAACAGTGAAAAATGTACAGCAACAACTATTCTTACTCGGCATCCCAGCACCAGGCTGATCACACGTATCGGTGTCAGACAGAGGGAAAACACCAGACAAACCTGCTCCTCCTGTACCAGCCAAACACCGAGAGCCCTAAAGGTGCCATGGGGCCACTCAGGTGCGGGGCGAAGGGCAGACGGATCAAGAGTTGGAATTACAGCAAGAATAGGCTAAAGCAGACCCTGAATCGGCCATGGCCACCTTGCCTAAAATACGGATTTGTTGCAAGGAAAAAATTCCAGATTTAAATATCTGGAAACAAATTAAACTTAAATATTCAGAGAAAAAATTATCTTCAAACCTGGATTAGTTTTTCCTTCACTGGCAGTAGACACCTGAGATAGATTGGTTTGAACCAAACAGGGCTTTTGGTCCCTTTAGTCGTGCGTCAGAGGTTGCACAAGCCCCATCTTTTCCTCCGTTCATACACAGTAAGGAAATTTTCCCTGTCACTTAACTCAGTACTAACTAAATGGCATCACACATTTCAGAAACTCTCTCTAAAAATGAAGGACAGAGAAATTCAGCCTAAACCCCCCTCCCTGTCCCAATAAATAAATTACAGGTAGCTAAAACCAGGCGATGACTAATCAGTGAGCCCAAGGTATGACCTCCAAGAGGACCACAGCTCCCACCAAGCCCCACCATCTGTGGGGGACTAATGATGCACGGAGCTGGGCTGGCGCAGGCGGCAGCACACCCGCTGCAGCACACCTACTTTAAGGGTGTCTTTGATCTCCCCTCATTATACAACACATCATCCTCCAAATAAATGGAACTAATAGAGGCAAGTCCACAAATCCTTTTTTCTTCTCCCCAACCACAAAGAAAGGCAGCAGGTTGTCAGGTACATGTTTTGGGACAGGCGCCGCAAACCCAGCTCGTCTAACACATGCTAATGATGTCATTAGACACAACACGGTCCCTGAAGAAGCTTGCTGGGTTCTGCATTTTATCTTCTCCTCCTTCACCAGAAGCAAGGGTCTTTTGTGCTCCCTTTCTGACTAGACCTGGAGGGATCATTAGAAGATGTGCTGTGGGCTCAGAAGCGGCTAAGAAGATTTCTTCTTATGGAAATGGCATGGCAAGATTAATGTAAAAAAAAATACAATGTGTGGCGCAGCAAGTTTGTTTTTCAGGCTTTCCCCTAAATACATCAGGATTTTAACTGAAGCTTTTTTTTTTTAAGCCAAACCAGCTTATGAAATGTGAACATGAATGCAAATTTACAACTGGCTTTTGATAATATTCCCTAAAAGAGAATTAACACCGTATCTATTTCTACATTCTCCAAAACACGTCAGTGTGGAGACGGTGCTTTCAGAACTCAAATAACCTGAATTTATTGAACCAAGAGCAAATCTTCCCTTCCATTTTCTTCCTGTTGATACTACTGTAACCCACTCGCGTGAAAATAAAGGTCCTGGGGTTTTGCTCCTGAAGCTCAGTCTGCTAAAAGTCTGAAAAGCACATAGCAGAGAGTGTTTAACTAGCAAGCAAAATATTGCAACAACATAGTTGGCTTTGTACAACAGATCTCCGTTGTACAAAATAAAAATTGTCTCTGTACAAAATAAGAATTATTTTTAAAGGTCAGTTAATGAAATAGCACTGCTCTGCTACTAGTTCTGTGGCTATTATCACAGCCATCTCAGTAATAACCTGCCTCAGAAAGAAAACAGAGACTATTGAAGAAAAGATTCTAATTTAAAAGAGCTCATGAAACTGTGGTTTGTTTTTTTTTCTGGAGAAGGCAAGGAATGGAGGCTAATATAAAAAACAACTCAGATGTGAAGAGGTGGTGGGATGCCGAATGGCTAAAAGTCATGTCAAGTAGGTTTTTCCTTTTGTCAAAAATTGAAAGGCTCTCACTATAAATTATTTATTTACAGGATCCCAGTGACAAACTTAAAGGGCTTATGGTGGTGACAACTCATATACTGAAATATTTTCCAAATAAAGGCAGGGCAAAATACTCTACCTGAACCGGTAAAAACTTCCAGTGGTATCTACAGACCTGTTCTTGGTAAACACTTGCTAAAGGTTTGTCCCACTTCTCAATGAGAGCTGGAACTGTTTAATTCAGAGTAAAGCGCTAGAACACCAGATTTTAAAGAAAAAAGCTTCTAAATGTAAATGAAATGGTTCTTTCCCCCATGATTTTTGGACAACGACCATACTTTTTTGTTAACAACTTAGGCTAGAAGTAACACCAGGTTTATTTTATGTCTTTACCTAAGAAAGAAATGAACCCCTCAGCAGAGAAGCAACTGAATATCTCGACATCCTCTCAATCTCAATGTTGGCCAAGCCAACAACTGAAATCCAATTAAATTTAAGCCAGGTGCCCCACAAGGCCACTAAGCTAATTTTGTTCTTAAGTCATCATTTGTGGTATGATTGCATCTGAAAAGTCCAGTCCAAACCAAAAGACTGTCTCTATGTCTATTCATTCCTTCTGTAACAACACCTAAGAGAGCCCTGACGATAATCACAACACTGTTGGGAAAGCAACAGAAATGATGGTATTCCTCCCAAAGAACTTAAAATCCACTTGAAGTCAATTAAACGCTTTATGGAAGTAACTAAATGTACTGAATTTCCTGGAAGCTCAGCTTTTAAGGCCAGGCATCCAGAAAAATTACATGTGTTCTTTCATATAAGAGAGAATATTGCCCTACGTCTGAGGTTGATGCCATGATGCACCTTTGCAATTCATTAGACAAATTGCTTCGGCAAACTGCTCGATTAGAGCTGATGTGGATGACTCAGCCCTCGGATGCTCTGTACCTTCTGCTCCGCGCCGGTTAAGTCTCTCACAATAGCAATTAGAAAGTCAAGCAAGAGAAAACAAAACAAAAAGTAATCTGGGCAAAGCTGGGGGGAGATTTAAAGTTTGAAGGTATAATGGATTCACATCACGTGTGTCTCAGAAGCAATAAATCCTGCTTAGGGGAACGTCTGAGGAAAAAACACTGCTAGGCTATAAAATTCCACCTCTGAGGATTATAAAACAACACGCACAGAGCAAACATCCTTTCCAAGCATAATAGGACTGTCAGAAATGATTGACAACAATGACAATCTATCATAGGCTGCCGTATCCCTGTGATAGCATCTTGCATGGGGCTGTCTGGCAGAAATGAAATTGTTTATTCATTCCTGTACTACGCGGAGGATGGAATATGTCATATAGAATAAATGCACCTTTTCTTTCCATCTGCTTTTATGCACCCGCATTATCTAAGTACACCTTTTAGTTCATATAACACTATTTCAATTCCCTCTCGGGTTTCTCCCCCCTCTTTCAGCTCCGCTGTGCTGATGATGACTTGCTAAGCGCCGTTTAGGGGAACGTGATGCCTTTTTACCCCCCGACTGACGTCAGGAAGCTGCTGCCAACCTGAAACAAGTAGGAGAAATGAGCAATCTGGATGCAAAGCCCCAACCCTCACTCGGAGGGAGGGCGATGCTCCCTTTCCAGAGCTCTGCCAGCCCAGCGGCGAGCGTGTGGGTCAGCGAGCAATCCCCCCCCCCGACAGGGTATTGTCAGGATGAGGAAATCCTATCCGGGGTGTGTAATGGATGGAGACCACGGGGGTCAAGAGATCCCTGCAGATTGTAACGGCTTTCATTAAATCACTGTCTTCCCTGGGCAGAACTTGAGCTGACAGCCTATTGCTGAGAGACTCCACACGGCTTATTACCTATCCCCACGTGCGGCTTAACGCCGCTGACGGGGCCGATGTAGCTCTTGGCCAGCCTGCACTGCAGATCCCACCACTGTGCTCACACTCACCCTGCCACTGCCACTTCACTCGACACAAATGACATTTCTGTAGGCAAGAGAAGAGCAAAATACGCAAGGTAATACCCCATTTTCCATGGAGAAAGCCCTATTGCATATGGGAGATGAGGTGATTATTTTTTTTTCCCCATTCAACAGCTGTTTCTCTATTCTGTGTTTACCAACAAGTGACCTCCAGCACGGCAAATTTATCCTATAAAGCCCTAGTCACTACTGTCACAGTTGCTCATACACCAGTATTGCAAAAACTGAGGCATGAAAATCAGTGAAAGGTAGAATAAATTGACAAAACAGATGGGGGAAAGAGGTTCTTTCAAGAAGCCAAGGGAGAAATAAATACGGTGTAATGAAGGGACTGGGCTGACGCTCAGGAGCACGGAGTCCAGATTCTGGCAATAAGAAAATATGGCTGTGAAACCCTGAACAAACTCCCCAGGGCCTCTCTGCTGTGGTTCCTCTTCTCCACGCCAATAAGCATCCTTGTTATTTTGTCCTCTCAGTGCCACATTGCTGAGAGCAGGGACCCGCATCTTCACAGACAGATGCACATGGTCCCCAGAGCAGCCTGGTCTGTCCAAAAATGCTCACAGCATTTTCCAAAGTGGAAAACTATGTTTGATCGGTTTCATGATTCATCTTAAGCCAAAAAAAAAAAAAATCACTCCAAGTTCAAAATTAGATCCATGGCGGATTCAAAGCCTTTTCTTCAGCCATATCTCCTGGCCTGCTGGTGGCCGGCCACAGTTATTAAAATTTGTACAGTTTCTCTCCACACCAGAAAGGCAGAAGCCATGGAAGGGTCATCCCCATGGGCTGTGTTTAAAAAAGCAGATTAACAGTGTCAGAGAAGTGAAATGCCCATTAACCATCCCCTCTGATCAGTCACTTCTGATGGGTTAGCAATCCAGCTAATTTCCACCCAAAAATTCAAGCTGGACGTTCTCCCCTCAGATTGTCTGCCAGTTGAAATCAAGTCCACAGCAAGAAAGGAGGAAAGGGAGAAAAAGGGCCAAGCACTGGATTTCAGCTTATCTTTGTACAGAGCCTTGCACAATCAATCTTGTTTACTGCTGCGGGGCTCCGTCTTCCCATAAAAACCACTAGCTGGGAAGAAACGAGATCAGGTAAGGAAAGGGAAATAATTGCAATGGTGATATTTTTTCCTCCTGTGTAATTAGAGCCATAGGGCACTCCGCAGTCAGAGTTAGTACGTACTTTATATGCACACACTAGTTTGGGTAGCTTGCCGCCAGCCTCATGTTTCTTTCATTCCTCAGAAGATTTATTTTATTGGGGTTGGGTTTTTTCGTTACTTGATGTTGTCACCTGTTTAATTCCATCCTTTTCCTCATCACTACCACTTCCCACTTTGTCATCCTTCCAACATCCTGGGTAAAAAAACCTGTCCTGTCCTTTCTGGGAAGAGATCCAGGCGCATCACAAGGATGCGGGAGCACTTGACATTTCCCCATTGTTATTAGCATTTCCTTAATCAGTCACTCTATCACAGGTGGCGCTTAGTATGCACTTAGGACAACTGATAAGTAGCAAAGCGTTTCTCAGGTGCTAGAAAAAAAAATTCCTGCATAAGGGGATTATCGGTAGGTACTTTTTTGGCCCGTATTTATTTTATCTGCAACATGCAGGTGCCTGTAAGCACCTGCCCACTCTGATGCCTGACTCCCCAGAGGTTTTCCCACCCGCAGCACAGGCCATGGGAGCCCGTCCAAACCCACAATCTAACCCTTCATGTGCTCCGTGACATTGGCCAGCAGCGTCCCACCCCTTGGTTTGGGGTAAACGGAGGTGACCTGGCTAAAGACGCGCAGAAGCGACACGAACACCGTACTCAGGCGTACAAAATCCTGAGCCCAGCTGTAACGGTTTGCTCCCTGTGCACTCCCACAGCCCCCGAAGCCTGGACTGACTCCCCGTGCAAAAATATCCAACATTAAAAGACGCGTGTCACTAACGCCGGGGATTCCCAGGCCACTTCTCACATGCGACAAAATCCCTCCTAGCCAAAGCGATTAGGACCAAAGGCTTTGAAAGTGAGAGAAGCGGATAAGATAACCACCAGACTCCACATGGGAGAAGAGGGGAATAAAACATCAAAATGTGTCGCTTTCTCTGTTTACTTCCTCCACTTAGGCACTTGTAAAATGCTGGCAGCGAGTCACAGGGACCCGGGGCCTGGGGGCCAGTTGGTTAACGAGCGCTGGGTAATTGGAGTAATACTATCGGCACCAACCCACGTTGGTACTTCGATGGCAACCCAGGCTTAGCATGGGGTGGAAATCAGGAAAAACCCTGAATAAGATTATTTTGCTAATCCTTACAGGAATAATTTCCTCCTCTTTTATTTTCTCACTAGGCTCCTAAGGAGAGGCAATGGGCACAAGCTGCAATACGGGAAATACCAGTAAGATGTTCAGAAAAATGAAAAATCCCCTGTGAGAGCGGTCAAAGCACGGAGCAGGGGCTGTGGGATCCCCACCTCTGGAGAGCTTTGAAGTGCTTGGGACAGTCTCAGACCTGCTTTGCCAGATTTTTATGAATTCAGGGGTTACAGGAGGAGAAGGAAGAGGAGACCACCCTGTTTTCAAAACCATTCCTCCAAACACAAGCTGCCATCTTCCATCCAGGCTTCACAAATAAAGTCCAAAAGGGAATATAAAAAAATAAATGTACTGAATATTTCAAAGGGGTTTTTATAGGATGAAGGAAGCACACTGGAAGACACTAAACCTACAGAGTGAGAGATTTTATGTCGAAGCAGCAAAGGCACAAAGAAACATCTGCACATCGTTTCATGACTTTTAACTGGCATTTTAGAGGATGGCTAAACCAACAGCTCAGTTATGTGTCTGGCACTTCTAAAACTGGCATTCAGCACAGATGCTCAGTGGCAAAATGATTTTCTTTTGCTAGTGCTGACGTTGGATTTCCAAGGGATATGTGGCTCCCTTTTCTCCTGAAACTTCAGAGCCGTTTTCATCCCTAAATCTGAGATCCAGCCCCATCACCAGCTGCACACTCCATGCACCGAGATGTCCTCCCTGCAGCTGCGGATTTCAGAGGCCAAAGTCAGTTTTAAACACTGGACTCATGTTTTCTACCACTAAAACTGCCTGTAAAAATGCCTCCAGATTTGTTTATGTCCTAACAGATGGGATTTTATTGATTTCCTACCTGTGCATCCATTAGGAGGTGCCTCATCAGCAGCATGGCATTTTTCAGAGATTCCTTCTCGCTGGGCAAAAAGGCGTCTTCATCTTCATCCAGCGTTTTTGACTTGTTGACAATAAAGTGGGAGATCTGGTCGTTCAAGGAATGCAGCGATTCCACGGCTGCGGAGACAGAGAAGGAAAGCAAAAGGGGAATGAAACTGTGCCGGAGGGAGCTGACACCATTTTCCCTGTTTGAGTTGAGCCACAGAGTGCAATCTGCTTTTGAAAAATGTAGCTGGAAATTGGTGCCCATTACTGCCCTTGGCCTCTCTGCGGGGAGCACCAGCAAAAGCATGATACAGGCTGGAACCTACCATAAAGTCAAATATTGATGGAGAACCACAGCAATGGCAAGAGGGTAATGTTGTAATTTTTGGTTAATTCCATGTACCAACCAGATTCAATTAGACTCTAAACACTGCAGTCTCGCTGCTCCCCCATTCAATCCACACACAGCCAATTTTCCTGATGAGATAAGCATTAAAATTGTATTTTCAACAGTAAATACATGCCACAACAAACATGAAGGTTATGAAAGTACTGA
Organism: Xenus cinereus; assembly: GCA_025774025.1. Classification (NCBI taxonomy): domain Eukaryota; kingdom Metazoa; phylum Chordata; class Aves; order Charadriiformes; family Scolopacidae; genus Xenus; species Xenus cinereus. The sequence goes on from JAOXJK010000008.1 coordinate 2,897,952, forward strand.
GCTATTGCTATAATGATCAATAATCATAAGTAACCTCTAAATACACATGCATCTGTAGGTAACTCATCTCAGGTTTAAGGTTCCATCCCAGCAGCAGCTAGGGCAATATATGGATGGGAATAAGATGCACTGAAACAGAACAGTAGTTGGTTACAAATATTACTTTTCATAAATTTGTCCCATATTAGCATTCTTAAAGTTCAGTTGAAACTGAAGATCCTTTCTGTTAAGAAGCAAACCATAAGCCTTGTCCCACTGGATAAGGCAAATCTAAACAGCAGTACTGTATAGCTGTGAAGAAAGCAAATTGCCTGAGGTCAAATAACAGGTCATCGCTAGAGTAAAAATAAGAAAAAATTAGTCTCCTGACTCTCAGCTCAGAGACCTGCTCCCTACGATGTGCTGGGACCCAGAACTTCAGCCAACATGAAGGGCAGAAGCTGGAAAAATTGGCTTTTTATTAGCTAGGGTAGGAAAGAGCAAGACCAACAACTGAAATATTGCTCATTTTCTTTTTTCACAATTATCAGTATTTGAAACACTGTTAATCTTTTAAATTCTCCTTCAAAGGTTCAAAACCCAGGCGTTATGTGTGGGATTCTGCTCCCAGCCATGCACATCAGAAATCACCACCTCCATGGCTCACAGAAGTCCCCCAGCAATTTCATATACTTTATGATCCTGCAATTTATACAGGCTGTAATATATAAACTAATGGCAAAATTTATTTCTGCCCAATGAAAAGCTTTGCATTTCTACAGATCTGAAAAGCCTGCGATGCAATTTGCTTTTTTTAAACGGTGGCGAGTCTGGAGTTTTCATTTTTACTGTAGGCTCATTAAATAAACGAGGCTCAAATAATTCTTCGGTGTATTTTCTTTCTGCCGGTGACTCCCGCAGTGAGACCCTTTGATAAGCTCGTGGCTCAGAGTCACACATCACTGTCACACGCTGAACGGTGCTGCAGCGGTACGTATTGCAAATCCTGATTTGCTCAGGCTGTTTATGAATAAGGCAATGTGTTATTTAGGACTCTCTGACAAACCGATTTTAAGAACATGGTGCAATTGAAATATACTCGACCTACTTCTGTCCAAAATTCGAAGTCGTAAAGATTAGCCAGAAATCACACTCGTATAGGAGCAAATCTCCCCTAGAAAAAAGGTCCATAACAAATAACAGGCATGTCTCCAAAAGAACAGAATCTTCCTTAACAAGAGTGTTTATTTTGGATTTAAATAAATAAATAAATAAAGCCCAAGTCCTACAAAGCCTTGGGGAGAGCCTGAGGGGATTGGGAGGACTCCCCAGGCTTGGGGTATCCATGTACCTCACTGCTAATAGAAAAGGTATTTGAGGCTCACCATGATGGATGGGTCCATTTTAAACCATACCATAAATCATATTCAAGGTAAGGGCTTTGGAATAACCGATTGAACCGGCTCCAGCCTTCACAAGCGTGCAGCGGTCAGCGGGTCACACACAGGCACGGCGCTGGCTCAAGAAGCACAGAGGCTGCAGACTCATCTCGGCTGCCCGAGCCACACAAATACAGGGATTTTGGCTTTGCAGGTCGTTCCACTGAGCAAAACGGAGGTTTGCTCCGTGCATATCAAACCAACCGAGTCCTGCAACCTTGGCACCTTCAAGGTACAGCAAACCAGCATAACGACAAGGATTTCACCGGGGTGGATGGTATACTAAGCTGGTCATGCAATGGACCGGTGGCTCCTCTCCTGGTAAAGTTTTAATTAATACACGACCATCAACGCACTTGGGAACTTTCTCCCTCATCATGGTTTCTCTTCCCTCTGCACAGCGCAGTTAATCGTGTACATCATGTGAAACCTGGCCACTCTGTCCTGGTCATTGCCAGAAAGAGATGTGAGGGCTTTGGTGCATCTCATACTGCCCTCCTCCTGCACCACAGCAGGACCCTAAAAGCTGCATTTTCCTCCCACGCTCTCCCCCCACAATTCACAAATAGATTTATCTCTTGCTTCGTTACTCTGAGATTAAACCGGACAAGATTCTTGATGCCCCTTCATCTTCTTATTCTGTCCATCCCTGGAGGGGTTCAAGACCAGGTTGGATGGGGCTTTGAGGGACCTGGTGCGGTGGGAGGTGTCCCTGCCCAGGGCAGGAGAGCTGGAATTTGATCATTTTTAAGGTCCCTTCCAACTGGAACCATTCTGTGATCCTGTGATTCTAAGATCAAGAGCTGGTCTGGCAATTCCGTAAGGTCTGCTTTTGCTTAGCTCAGTGTGTCAATACTTCAATTACAGCTGAACAGACGAAGATGAAGGAGCCTGAGGAAACATTGCCCCCGGCCAAAATGTTTCAGTGCTTTTCTCCAGAGCAAAACTTGCTGATAACACACGGAGAGACGTTACCTGCACCACAAATCCCCCCTCACCTTTTAGTCAGCAGGACCTCACCATGGGGGGGGCTGAGCCTCCCCAGCAGCAGACCCACCACCAAACCCCGCTTCGACTGCGGAGGCACGAGCCATCCGCAGGGAGGGAGGCAGAAGGAGATCCAGGGGGGTGTCCACACGTCACAAACGAACGCGTAGAACTGCGACGTGGGCGCGCAAACCGCTCGGTGAGGTCTGTGTGTTGCCCATTGATTTCTGGTCTCCTCCTACCTGACAACCCACGTGTCCTGCACCAATGCCAGGGACAACATTTTCAATTTTCTACCCACAGCCCTCTGGAAAATCTCAGTATCCATTCCCCATACTCAGCCATCTAAAAGTTTAAGCGCTTTCTCTTTTCCGGGGCCCATTACCATGGCTTTGTTCACACCATTATAAATAAGGGTCTGTCAGCATTTCTATTATAAATCTCTGCGAGTCAGGCAGAAGGATTCATTCCAGCAAAGAGTGTGATGCTGATGTGTGGTTTTCTTCTCCTCTAATGAAAATGGAAGTGAAGAACTAAAAGCCACACAGAGCTTTTGCCTTCGTAGAGAAGTTTTATTTCTTGGAAGGAGGAAAATCAGGGCTTAGCATTCCTCCCTTCACAGACACACAAGGGTTTCTCCAGCCCTCTATCACCTTCCAAAACCTGTTTTGCCAAAAATGGCATGGCCTGGAAGCAAAAGCTTACACTTATCTTGGCAACATAATAATTTTACTGATGGGTGGGACTTGGGTATGTCACAGCCCAGGCATCACACTTGTAAACCAAACATCTCCTCCTCCTGGGTCAATGCACATGGAGCTGGAGGTATCTCAGAGCGATGCTCTGCTGTGGGCACTGGGTCTTGGGGAGCAGCATGGCACATAGGTGTGATGGAAACCATGAGAGCCAAGGTTCTTCAAGTCACCATGCAGCAATCATTTTATAATCCGATGTCCTCACACCACCCAAAACTCAAAAGCCCCAGGAAGCTGTAGGTTCTCCATATAGAACGCAGCAGGTATCTGGCTGCACACAGGCAGCAGCAGGATTTTCTGATCACTCCTAGGCTGCTCTAGCATCTCTAGCAGACACCTCAGCCCTGAAAGCCATCTTCCCAGCACTAAAGCATGAGTATTGATTCATCCCATCCTTTCTGACCAATGAGGAATTGAGGACAGATCATTTTTTTATACTCCAAAATTTTGGCTTCAGCCATAAGCCCACATCTGCTTTTAGTAATGGGAATGTATACCAGAGTTATCCTCCTCGAGCTAATGGCTTCATTCCAGATTTACACTGACTGTGACCAGAAACTGGTACGTGGAGCAGTTCTCCCAGGCTTTATGATTTTCAAGTAACTCAAAACAAACAAAATTATATTGTCCTAAGTTATTCTAACCTCTGTATCTGAAGCAATAGCTCTATATCATAGAATTATAGAATGGTTTGGTAGCGACCTTACGGACCATCTCATTCTGACCCCCTGCCCTGGTCAGGGACATCTCCCACTAGACCAGGTTATCATATTCTCTGGTATTTCTTCTCTTACCCTTTGGGAAGTTTAGTGTTGTTTGAGCAATATGTGGCACAATAAGCTCGAGGGGGGGGGCAAATGCTTCTCTCGTGTAATTCTCTAGGTTTAGAGAGGTGCCAGAGAAATGAGAAGAAATGTTTTCCAGTAAGAATGCAGAAAAGGCAGATCAGTATTTGACTTACACTGATTTTTATAAGCATCTGCCATAGTGCTATGTTTAAACTCTGCTTAGCAAAACAAATCTTTTACCATACAGACAGTGGAAAATGTATTTGAAAATAAAATTGTCTGAGTCTTCCTCATGAAAGTAAAACATTTGTGTCTGAACCTCTGGCCTACACACAAAGGAAGCCTGAAAACCCAAACAATTTCTGACACTGGCTTGCAGGATGTCCTGTGTCAGTCTGCAACACAACGTCCAAAGGGCAAAAGATATTTGATATTTCTCATTTAAATCAGAAGGAACTTCCTGTCTTGTGCCCTCTAAAAATTAAGCGAGAAGGATAATGAGGCAAACCCTCCATCCCCCTCAACGTTAAGCCTCAAACATTTCTGCTGAGCAACATTTCAACTAAATCCAGCAATTTCTTTGCAAACACGTTAAGACTTTTTTTATTTTTAAAAAAGATTATAGACCTCAGATATAAACACAAGGATGTTTAGCTTGCGTTAAAGGATACTTCTTGATCATGTTAAAAAAAAAAAAAAAGGAGAAAAAAAAAAAAGGACAATTTTCCCTTGCTGTATCGGTCCTCTCAGCTTTAGGTTGATAACATATCAGTAATGCTGCAAGCAAGACAAGCAGCTAAGTAAAAGTTACAGCTATCAAAGCCCCATTGGCTTCCCAGCTTTTCCCGTTCTAATTTCACCATTTCCTCACTGCGAGGAACAATTTCGAGAGGCAAAGAAACCATAACAATCCTCCATTAGTGCTTTGACATCACCTACAAGAAGGGAGAAAATGATATATTTCGGAAGCGGTGTTTTTTACTGCTGCTCTCCGAGATGATGTGCCGTGTTGGGGTTTTGCAGGTGAGGACCATTTCCCACCCCTGGAAGCAAGAACGGGTCAACAAAGTTGGCTTTTTGCAGGGTGCTTCGGGGTGTGAATCACCAGAGCCTGAAGGACGTGCAGGGGAGAAGGGAAATTGCTTTCTGTCAGAGATGAGGGAAAAATACACTCGCGCCAAAGACTAGTCCAAGAAAGAGGCTGAAGAAATAAAGTTGTTCCAGGAGACCCCATTTTATACACTCCAGCTACTGCCCTGATGAGTACAAAATAAAATAAACTGTAGAGAATATATCCTGAGGTCTACTGACAAAAGCCAGCAGAGTCTAAAATTAATTCTTGCTCACGGGAGTGAAACAAGAGGACGGACACCATCATAATTTTAACAAAGGATGCGGTATAAGGAGGGTTCATCGGCTGACTCCGCTCCAAAAAATTAGAGGAGATGTTTAAGTTGGGCTTCTCCGTGAGCAGCCAGCACTTGCCACCGCCACTGGAGGTTTGCTCCCACAGAGAGAAAAGCCAAGAAGTCACGGCAGGTGCACAGATCCTTTGAAAATCCAACCTGGCCGAGCACGGAGCAGCCTGGAGAGCTCCGGGTGGCCGGGGAAACCTCGCCTGCTAATGAGTGTTTCTGACTATCCAGCAAAAGGCGGTGATGTGTGTGGGCAAATTGTGCAATTCATTATTGCTTAATATTACCAAACAGCTTCTCGAATAACATCTACGCGTGTTGCTTTTGCAGAGAGAGGGAAAAAAAAAAAAAAGCCAAACCACATTCAAAGCGTTTCAAGCCTTTCCCTTACAAGTCGTCCCCTTTTTATCTGCACTCCCACGCCAGAGTCAGCCACGGGGCTCTCTAACACATGGGACCCCCGAAGCACCCGGCAGAGGATTTCAGCATCTCCCACATTTTAAGTCCCAGCTGATACCTCTTTTTGAAGAGCAGTTAATACTGATTTGCTCATCTGATTAAATTTCTTCTTATTTTTTTTATATATTCAAATAACAACCTTCCGTGCAACTGCAGTCCCAAGAACAAGACCCCACTTGCGATATGGATTAATTAAGACGGTCTCCAAATGCACTCATTTTTCATCAAAACAAGGAAAATCCAGGTTGTTGCTGCTCTGAGGGTTCATTTCCCCAGGTGTTTGGCCACAACCCTTATGAGATGCTCTCAACAATGAGCTGGGTGATACCAACAGACCCTCCAGAGACCACCGAGCACAAGGCTTCCCCTTCTGATGCCTGGACAACCCCCAAGTTTGGGGCATTAAAGGCATGAAGAGACTGACTGCCTGAAGATCAGCAGTGTCTTTTCTCCTTCCTCTAAATCACAGCCAGTTCACAAACACTCCCTCATCGCCCTGGCAATGACTGCTCCTCTAACATAGGTTTTGGGAGAAATTCAGCCTGTTCTTGTGAAAGCTCCAAATCCTAACTTTGGGACCAATACACAGCCAGCCCTGCAGGTGTAAGCTTGGAAATTCAAGCCGGTTCAGGGTTAGTGCATGTAGACACAAACATTGTATAAAAATATGATCTTTATAGAGAAAAATTATAAATAATGCCCATCTTTATTTATATTACTAAGGTTGGCTGATGATCTTTTTTGCTGGGTCCAAAAAAGGACATGCAAGACATGCAACAGTTCATGTTTGCCTGATTAATGATTCTGATTAGGAAGCCTTTCCCACTGTAGCCTTTGCTAATTGCGTTTGGACACATCAATTAATTTATTCACTTAGCAGTAGAAGAAATCTCCCTTTGCAAAAGCCAAGCTCATGAAAAACATTCCCCTCCCCCTCCTACCATATTGCACTGGTTTAACACTTTTCACTTCCAGCAAGATGAGAAGCTGGTCTGCAAAGCCCACAACCGTGGGGGTGACGAGGCAGTAGCTCCATCTGGGCAAACCGAGCCCGTTTTCCTTCACCCAAGATGTCCCAAGTCTTTGCATCTGGCACATACACCCCTGCAGCACCTGCCCCATCCCTTGGCTTGTGCCAGTCGCTGTTGACACAACACCCCCTCCCACTCGCACCTTCCTGCAGAAACACTGGGAAGATGTAGATCTGAAACACTCCGCAAATATTTTCTCCTGTTACCAGTAAGAAGAGACCTTCAGCTTTTTTTTTTTTTCCTTTTGTGGTCTTTAACTTGTTCCAAAGGAGGCATTCAATGAGCCCCCTCGCAGGAATAATTTACCACACCATTAACTGAAGAAAAAAATATCTGGTGTCTGCATTAGGGGCTCAATCACCTTTCAGAGAAACACTGTGAAGAACTCATTACAGTAATTACTAACGAGCTGGCCTCTTTGGGCTGTAAATGTTTTGTGTGTAACTGGCAAAGAGCTGCATTCAGAGCTTCCCAGATGCAAAAGAAAGCCGTCAGACCAATAAATGCTCATGTAGTTCCTGAGGAAAACATGTTCAAAAATGAAGCTGGTCATTTTTTCAGCTTATTAGGTTCCCCTTACTAATCTGAGCTTTTTGGAAATGAAAAATGACATCCAGAAGTGGAGCTCTGTGGAACCATGGCAGCTCTTTAATAATCAAAGTTTTCATTGACACTCTTTTTTTAATGCTTCTTTCAAAGTTGGATTTTTAAATATTTCAATTAAAATGTCAATTTTGAACTGTCCTTAAAAAAGGAATCTGTTTCAAATCCAGAACATGGAAAAAATTTTGTAATTCCTTCCTTGTGACATTCCCCCTCCACCAAAAGCATATACTTTAGCAGATAGAGAAAAAGGATGGGGATTTCAGAACGGTGCGGCAAGGACAGATGTCCATATTCCCCTTGGAGAAATAAAGGCCAGAAGCAGAAGTCTGGGGACCTTCAAAAATTGACCTTTCCCTAACTTATGCCCATCTGCAGGGACACACTGATGAATGGGCACTAAGCTTCCCAGTCGCTGCAGTAGCCCAACACTGCCAAGATGTAACAGAAATTGTCCATTGGTAGAAGAAAAAGAGCCTTTGGGTTCTGGAAAAGAGGGTTTGATATTTGTGTAGACATGACACTTAGGAAGCCCAAATTTTCCTGTATTACATCCATACCAATGCTTGCCTGTTCCTGGTACTGTCTGAATGGCAGCAGACACAAAAATGAAGCATTGTTGTGAGTGAAATTGTTTCCATCTGATTCATAAGCTTATAGCACATGTCTTATGAAACTAGACACGCAATTTATGTAGTTATTTGTTTTAAAATTCTTCCAAATATCCTATTTGAGAACCAGTTGTGGAATACTTCCACCTGATGACCAAAAGCTCCAAAGGTTATGTATCCAACATAGCCTTGCACCGAGTAGGGAAAGAAGACCACCTTTGGAAAGGGATTTTCTTCTTTGCCTCTGTTTCTTCATCTCTGAATCATAGCTGATGCCTCACAGTAGCCAGCTGAAGTTAATGAGAGTTTAGCCAAAATTTTACAAAAATTAAAAGCCCAGTGTTTAGCTAAAATACTGCCAGGGGTCATTGAGAAAATAAATAAAAACTTACCTATTCCCCTTGCCCAGCTATATTATTTAGACTAATAAATAATATTACCACTGACCCTAAAAGAAAAACTCAAAATGAAAATAAATTCCTCCATTATGTTTATGCTTACGAGGGGGAGAGTGAGTCAGAGCAGAGAATAAAGCAGCCAGCGATGGGGTCCAGCTGCTTTCGGTAGCGCTTTGAGCCAAAAGAGCCCACGACTCCTCCAGCAAACTGGACTCCAACCCTTATGGCTGGACAATTGTTGTTTACAAAAATATGTGAGACGTTTAATTCCCCAGAGAGCTACAAACTGCCAGGCCAGGAACAATGTCAAACTTTGAGAAATATGGAAGGCATGATGCCAAATAAGTGAATCTAACGTCTGCAAGAGAAACTCAATTTAAATTTGCCAAGTACCAAAAAACCCTTTCCAAAGGTGGCCAAGGCATGGTGGCACCCAGCTTTACAGCCGCTGCTTTCCTGTTTCTATCGGGTAATCATTTATTTGTCACCTCTTTAGCTAATTGTGCAACTATTGTATTTCATAAACAATAGCTACTTTATTTAGACAAAAAGGAAGTGAACAGCAGAAATTAAGTATGCCAACACAAAGAGAGCGTGGGCCAGATATCCAGCTGCTACAAATGGACTTCAGAGGAGCAATGCCCATCTGTGCTTGCATACGGGCATTGGGATGGTGTTGCTGGGCTTTGGATGGGGTACAGGAGGACAAGTTCCTACTTTGCCCAAAATTGGCTCCAGGATCTTGGATGGGTCACCTAAACCCATAGTGCTTCAGCTTCCTATCTGTACATCCAAGTTCCGTAGCCCATGGAAACACCATAAACCACAAACATGAGGTGCCACCACTGGTGAGGGACTCATTTGGCTTTTCCCTGCTATTCAACAACAAGCTAGGAATTATTCTGATTTAACAAGCAGCTGCTGGTGCAAACAGGATGCTCCGTCTCCTCAGTGTCAAAGGTGGAAGAAAACACTTCCTGAAGGGATTTTAAAAAATCGCAGGCTTTTCTGAGTTTTGAATGAACTGAAATTGTTAGAAGGCAACTGAGCTTGATTTGGTTCCCACCAAACATCTGGAAGAGCACGAAGCAGAGTTATGTGTTGTTGTGAGTGTTGAGAGACTAATGGATATTGTCTTGCCGGTCTGCTGGTGCTGCAATAATCAGAGAGAGTCACCAGAAACTGGCTTAAAACTAAGAATTAAAAATTAAACAAACTGCGTTTGTTGACATCAGCTCCTGAGACTTTTGCATTCCCCTTCATCCCCCTTACAATTGCACTTCTCTTAACCAGAAGGGTTAGAAACTTCTAGAAAGAAAAAAAAAAAAGCAACCCACAAAAACTAAACCAACAGATTTACCACATAAGAAAAATGTCAACGATTACGAGACTTGCAATAAAGTCATGAAAGCTGGCAACCTGCGAATCTCTCCTTGAACGTGTCTATATTTGCTGTTCGTAACTGAAAGAAGGGATGGAGGATACTGTAAATGCACGAATTTAAATTTCCTTGGGAACTGCCCTCTTGAGTGGCTCTGCTGCTTAGAGCCGTAAGATGTGACACTAACAAAACGCTGGGCTTAGCAATTCTATCTTTAAAAAAAAAAAAAACAACATATTGGCAGAGCATTATAAAAGCTAAAATTCAAACACTGGAAACATAGAGGTTGATAAACCTCTGTTGAGTACAGCGGATCAGAGGGTCAAGTTTTATCAAGCACTCGCACAAAACCAGCTGTCTCGGAGAGCCTGGGAGGGGGATATGGTTCCCGCTGCAGATAAAGGTGACACCGAGGACCACACCAGATGCTACATCTCCGCTGATACTGCCAGCGGAGCCACGCGCTGCCAGTTCCTGCCTGTTAATTGTTTTACTACTACATTTCCTTCTCATGCAGGGCCCATAATCCATGATGTGCAGAAACAGTAGTACCTCATTTTGCAGACTGAGAAATCCAGACCTTTTTTTTAATTCGTTTCCACTATTCAACTCATGGGAGAACGTCATCTGTGGATGTGCAATCCCATGGATATTTGGGCTTATTTGTAATTTATGCAATTTTGATGTTACCGTGTCAATTACTGCCCAATTCTGACTTGTACCATTACATCCAATATCACCAACCCTATTTATGTGGAACAAAAATAAGTGTCTAGAAATATATTCATGCAATCGGAGCTAAAATGAGACTATATTCAGCATGTAATAACCCTGACACGATAATATCTTTGTAGCAAAAGCATCACATTCAAGACGCTTCTTCACTGTGTCGTTTATTTTTATAGGCGCAGAACTGAATAAACTCCTCCTAAAATAAAGCAGATTTTTCAGACCAGTATTTAAACTTGTTATTTCTGTTAACTATGTCTATAAACCACAACAAGAGAATATTCTTTGTAAAGAATATGATCCTGTGACCAACTATGCCTGCATCCACAGCTTCGAACTTAACTTTCCCTAGAAGTAAGAGCAGCAGATGTAGAAAATCTTTCATGTTTCTATTTCTTCAGCATAACAGTGCACCAGCCTTTTCTCAAGCAGTCAGAATAACTGAGAAGTTTAACTTTCCAGAAAAATGGGATTTAATTGTCTTTAGGGTAAATGGGAAATACAAGCTGTGGTGAAGGAAACGACTCTTTCTCCGCTCCTTTGCCAGAAGTACAATAACACAAGTCTCACTTTAGGTCCATGAGAGGCTCGTGCTTCACAGCCAAAATAAAGATACTTAAAGCTGCTGTGTACTTCTGAGTGGATGAGGGATGACTCTGGAGAAGCTGCCCAGATCACAGACAAACCACTATCCCTTTTCTCATCTCACCTAACAAGAAATTTTGGAATAACTCCTGACACAGAAGTAAAATGGGATGGCAGGAAATGTGTCGAACTCTTCTTGGGCTTGTTGGGTGTTTTCTTTCTACAGAAGTGCTTCTTTCACAAAAAAAAAAAAACAACCCACTAATTTTGAAAGGCATGTCAATTGTGAGGTTTCATTTAGAAAACACGCAAATCTTGGTGATGTTTAAGCATATCCTCCTCTCGTGTTCAGCACGGCATGGAGCACAATTTCCATTCCTTTTCAGTAACGTTGTTTTCATTCTACCTGAGCATGATCATTTGTCAAAATTATGACATTTCCAACAAAAAAAGAGCAAGTAGAGCATTCAATACTAATTACATAGTATTCAAATGTTTTTCTCAGTTGGAATAATTATATTTTATTTATTGAGTTTTCTAAATGTTCCTGCTAAGGTGCTTTTTCCTCTGTTGGAATCAATGGGATTTTCAGCAGGGAGGGAGCACCCCAAAACTTTTTTTTGTGCAGTAAAGCCTCACGTATGACTAAGTGCATTTTTCTTGTTCAGGAACGGGGTGCGGCGGGGGGGAAATAATTTGTTTCTAAATTTTCCTAACTGCAGAAGACAATGGCTTCTTTGTGTTGAATTTCCTAGGTTTGGTAGGAACCTCGACTTCATGGCTGGCCTCGCATTTTATACCTAAATTACTCACACTGCATTTGTAAACATTCACTGGTGGCATTTATTTCAGCACTTGGAAAGCAGGAAAAAAACAAACATCCCTGTGGACAGGGATAACATATATTGCATTAACCTCCTTTCCTCATTTTCATCTGTAGCCTTTGCAGCAAGACTGTTTGGCAAGGCAATGAAGTGAAACTTTAATAAAGGACAAGAGGAGTAACTGTCACCAGTATGAAACTGGGGGAGCAGCGTTTTGCAAGCAACACTTGGGAGGACTGAGATTTTCCATCGGTCTCGTTCCTGTGCCAAGTCCAAGCGAGGAGCTCGGACCACAGCCAGGCACTCGGAGAGATGAGATCATTGCAATCCCCCAGCGGTGTGTGAAGCAGGTAAAACCAGAACGGCAGCAGAGCAGGAGAGAAATAAAAATGTCTTCCTCTCCTCCATAACACAGAATATTAGGTAAACAGAAAAGGTTTTGATTAAAATGTTCAAAATCCTCAAAGTGACTCAGAGGCTCATTTCATTTTCACGCGTGCCCACGGTTATTTGGCTCCAGAGTCTTGGAGTAACGGTGGCATTTTGGCATCTAACCTGATTTTGAGGATGGAGCTTAAATGCTTCTGAAGGTGCAAGTCAAGGAGGGCAGCGACTCTGGTGCCCGGCCCTTGATGGGTGGGAGATGCCTCAACAGGAGAGACCTGGAAGCGCCGTTTCCTTGGTGCCTGAGCTGCAAATGTGATCAGTGTAGGCACATCCTACCTAAATCAGACACCACCTGCAAAACCCTACCCAGATCCTCAGCGGATAGACATGTGGGTAGCATCATCTAAACCTTATGCTGTCACTACTGCTCTGCCCCGATAGCCCATCTACCCTGCAAAGCCCCTGGAGCCCACCAACACATCCTGCAGTCTCATTTTTCAGATGCCAAGGAGCTCTAGCTCCAACGGTCTGTCCCTGTGCGAGAATCTCTTTCGGCTAGCAGTGAGAACGACTTTGAGTTCCCAAGAGCCTTCTATCTTCCTGAAGCTTCCAAACATGCTTAAACAACAACATTAACATTAAAAGTTAATTTGCCCTGTTAATAACCCAGCCCATCATTGCGTTATCCCCTGGCAGCTGCCTAAGGGGAACAACCATTCTCTTTGGCAAAAGCATTTTGATGGATGAGGGGAAAACATTTCATTTTGACACTTGATTGACAGAAAGTGTCTCTGTTAATTATGTCCAAAAAGATAGAAAGAGGAAAATGGTAACAGAGCTCCATAAACTAATTTTGTTGTCATATTTAGGAGCTTCTTAGAAGATGTGGAGGGTGAGCTAAGACCACACAGTGCAAGAGATTTATTTACTCTATTTCTTATAAAGTCAGAGGGAGCTCAGCATGAAACCTGCTAGAGCTCAATAGTAATGTAAAATATTATACGCTTAGATTTGTGCAAATAAGAAACAACCTCCCCAGCTGCATAGAGGCCACCTCAGTTCCCACCAGAAAACCTTAGGATCTTTGTCGAACTTCCTCCTTATCTATGCTGATGTAACACAGAATGGTGCCTCTCCCCTCTGCATCTCTTTTTTTTCAGCATCTTGCAATGATTTCAGGCTCACAGAGGGCCAATCTGACAAGGGTTGAATCACCAATGGCTGGATGAAGCTCTGGGCTCCACATATCCAAGGGGCTACTCTGCCAGGGAAAGGTTTTTCTACTGGGAAACCCGAGTGTAAAAAGGACCCCATGTCTTTTGAAACCCTCTCCTCTTCTCCAGCTCCCAGTATTTCCTTTCCACTGGTGCATCAGAAATCACAGACATAAAGGAAGAACCAGAAGAACTATGTTGCTGCCCAGTGTCAAACACAGTGACAAAACCCGTCCCTTCAAATGACTGGTGAGACACTGGCCCAGGTTGCCCAGAGAAGCTGTGGCTGCCCCATCCCTGGAGGGGTTCAAGGCCAGGTTGGAGGGAGCTTTGGGGGACCTGGTCTGGTGGGAGGTGTGGATGGTCTGGTGGTTGGACTGGATGGTCTTTGAGGTCCCTTCCAATCCAAACCGTTCAATGAAATGAAGCCTCATGAAGTCTATGAAGACTCAGTGCAGGTTTTCTGGGCTCTCCCACAAAATCTCAGAGTGACTGACAATGGTGGCTCAAGGAAACTCCCACAGCACAAGCCTTTGGTTTCATTCCCATGGATTTCTGCACTCCATTAAAAAAAGAAAACAACCCCAAACCTATTTTCTGCCTCCCCACCAGGGCAGTGTTCCCTCACCTGAACTGCTTTCTCGGCTCCTCTTTCTGGGTTTGCCATGGCAACAAGAAAACTGCGTATCACCAGTGTAAAACGGATGAGTTCGGCTTTTAAATTGTCCTTCTGTCTCTGGCCGGGTTACGACATCTCCTAGCTACAAGGCGTGCAAGAGCGGCAGTACACTCGCTGCCGTGAAAAGCCGCAGCACAGTAAATCCCAGACAGTAAATACACGATCGGCTGCAGGCGGGTGGAAAGGGCAGGCAGGAGTCCCCTGACTTCAGAGACCAAGCTGTAAAGCAGTTGGAAAATAGGGGACGCGGGCTTCCCGTTTCGTTTTGTCCCGGGCGCTGCGGGGCTGAGCTGGGAAGCTGGGAGGGAAGCACACCCTCCTCTGGACAAACCCGAGAGGCTGAAACGCGAACGTTTCCATCCGGCAGGCGCTCGCCAAACTGCAAAAGGCCATTACAGAGGCAAGCCAGGGTTTCTTAGCAACAGCATCGCACACGGGTCCATTAACTCCAAGTTCCTCGGCAAGCAAACCCCGAGCTAGGAAAATCTGCAGACCCTTGTTGACGGCATGAGCTAAAGAGGGCATTTCCCTCAGTCAGACAAAGGGGAAAATAAAAAGTAGCCTTTGAAAAGCAAAGACCAGGAATGACTTGTGTTTTGGGGAGGACTCTTTGGACGCCCTAGAGATGCTGGACGTGCAGCTGGCTCATAATGAGGTTATGGTCAGCTGCCATGGTGGGTCCTATAAAAACCTCAGCTGTAGAAACTGCTCCTGCAATTCTGTGAGAGGATTGCTTTGGCCAAGAAGGCAGCTGAAAAGCTGCTCATAAAACACAACAAAACAAACACAGAGAGAGAATCAGAGGGCAAGAAGTGATTCGCCTATTATAGCGGTTTGATTTTCCCCTTGCAAAGTGCTTTGTGTTTGTAGGACTCTGTTGACTCATTTCAGCGGCGTTACTCCTGATTTACTGGTGGCAGAGCAGACTGAGCAGCAGCGAGACCAGACAAGGTGGCCAGGAGGCTCCTCCTCTTCCCTTTTAACCACCATTTGCAATATTTCTGTTCAGATTCTACCTGGCATCAACTGTGACTTTATTTCACCCCAAAGTAGCTCTTTATTTTCTCCGAGCCCATCTCTTGCGAACATGCAATGGTTTCAACGGCTCCGCTTTGGTTTGGGAAAGCTGCATCTTAAACGCAGCTGAGCACAGCCCAAAAATGCCAGAGTGAAAATAAAACTGTGTGTTTTAAACACATTTCAAAGGCAGTTTCAAGACGCTCTTCGAGAAGTGGGAGACGGATGCTGCTTGAACCATCACAGAGTTTGGCTGGCAATATTGCACATACACACATAGCACAAACACATAGGGGTTATCTATATGAAATATTTTAAATGTTACATTTTCACACTCTATTGAGACTATGCGTGTTCTTCATATTTCTCATTGAAAGGACCCTTTCGCTGATGATCATTAAGTTATCATCAGAGGTTATGAAGTTAACGTGAGAAAAAGGAAAAATAAGTCCATTTAGAGGCTGTATCAGTGCACTGGAGAGTTCTCTCGCTTGAAAAGGTCAGCTCTTTTTACATTGTCTATTTGCATAAATTTTCAGCCCTTGCTCTTCCTCTGATGGAAAAGGGAAACCTGCGTCAGATAGAGTTCTCAGCCTGAGTTACACACAGATACTGCTTTTATACTGAGACAAACAAAAACACCTTATAAATTTATGCCTCCGGTGGTTTCAATTCATTGTACTGTATTAATATCTTTAGAAGTAAATAGCTTAAAATTACACTTTAAATTACTTCCATCGGTATTCTGAGAAGAATAAAGGATAGATTCAAATCTGTGAACTAATACAGAAGAGAAGTAGCCAGGGTCCAGAAGTAATTTGCTTGCACAATCTACAGCACCATCTGTCTAAAGCATATTTAGGTGCCAATTACGGCGCACGGGTCCACTGGATTCACCTAATCAGTTCTTCAGCTGCAGATCCAACCCTTCCAACCCCTTTGTGGTTTGCGTGAGGAGTCAAAATGATAAACTCTTTAATAATGCCAACAGATAGCACGCACTGAACTAGAGGAGAATAGATACGGGTTTCTTTAATGAAAAGAACATGAGGTTTATCATGTTTTCTCTATTAAACTCAGACGAGATTAGGCTAATGAAAAGCAAAAACAACCTCCCCCCCGGCCCTCACCGAATTGCTCCTCAGCTTAGAAATGTTTGTATCAACCAGAACATCAGACGCTTCCTTGCAGCTTTTCCTCCTCATGTGACATCTCACAGCACTCCCACCACCACCAAAAAATAACATTCAAGTGTGAGACCTCCATTTTCCCACTTTTTCCACAGCCTCCTTTTGTTGCTCTTTCTAATGGCTTTTATTTGCATGTTAAATGAAATAAAGGAGCAGCTACACACATAAGGCTTTTTTTGCCACATCTTAAACCCTCAAAAAGCTCCTGTCCTGAAAAGAGCCTTCATTAGTGTGCATTTCCATACCAAGATGAAAGAAGTATGTGAGGTTAAAGTTTTTCCTGGAAAAGGAGAGAATCTCAAGCTGTTAGTATGTCATTACGTTTCTGTTCATTAGCATCTCTGGAAGCTGACAAATATGTTTTTAATGACTTTTTTTTTTCCTTAATGCTCTTTAAAGTATTTTTCCCTTACTGCAGTGCTAATAAGGTGTAAAAGTCTTGTCCTGAAACTATACACCATACCACAGCTCACGCTCTGCTGCAGGTTTAATGGGAAAGTTTTCTCACAAATGCAAATTAAACAAAGTATTTTCTGGGACTTGGAGTCAACTTGTTAACACATTAAAACTTTCCACAACCTATTTGGTTAAGATTCAATTTCCAATCTGGTTTAAATAAAAATCATAGAATGGCTTGGATTGGAAGGGACCCTAAAGATCATTGACTTCCAACCCCCTGCCCCAGGCAGGGACACCTCCCACCAGACCAGGTTGCTCAAAGCTTCATCCAACCTGGCCTTGAACCCCTCCAGGGATGCGGCAGCCACAGCTTCTCTGGGCAACCTGGGCCAGGCTCTCACCACCCTCACACCAAAGAATTTCTTCCTGAGATCCCATCTCAATCTCCCCTCTTTCAGTGTCAAACCCTTCCCCCTCCTCCTATGGCTCCATTCCCTCAGAAGGCTCCCTCCTCATCTCTCCTAAATACCAGGGGACCAAGCCGATAAGGTCTGGACGAGAGGCACAGCTTGGGCTCTAACCCTCTGTAGACCCCACTTGAAGCCAGAGGCACCATAACACAACGCTCCAGAGCCCCGTGCTCGAGTCCAGCTACCCCAGGATCCCCATCCCCAAGGGGCACCAGCCCCACTTGCTGTACTGGGTTCCTTTCTGTGTTGCCTATAGAAGCCGTGCTCCCCAGCAGGGCTCGCTTTGGCCCCGGATAACTCGCCCCGTGCCCAGCCTGCTCGCTTCCAGCGCGCCAGCCCGCCGGCGTTCACTCGGCCTGCGCTGTCCCAGCCAGTGAGGAGCAGAGATGCCAGATTAATGTGGTCCTTGTGGTTCCCAAAGGCCGGAGCTGTGTTAATGATGCCGGTGATGGAACGCAGAAGCGTGAAAGGAATTCTAATAGATATGACAAGTCTAATAAGAATTTGTGTCTGGAAGGGACCTCCTCTGGGGCAGGCGTCTGACAAGACGTTGATGGCTGAAATTTGTTTACTCATTGGCACCGATTGTACATCTCCTGCCAGCTCCTTATTAATCTAATTTGAGACATTAAAGCTAGTGAAAGGGAGAGACTTTGACTGAAGCTTGGCTAATGAGCAATGTCACCATCCTGCCCCGGTCCTCTTCCCCCTCAGACCATGGGGCAGCCGGGCGAGCTGGGATACAGGTTCAGGCATCGCCTCAGGAGTTGTGGCTGCGTTTGCCGCCCAGATGGAGATAAGCGAAGCGGTTTCCCTTAGGAAAGGCAGATGAAGGCAGGCAGAGAGCTCACAGAGATGAGTCAGCACGCAGCGGATGAGTCACATTCAAGCCCCGTCCAGACTTGGTGAGCTTCCTCTGGAATCTCTGGAATCACTTACCCCAGCATCACAAAGTGCAGGAGTTGGCTTTGCCACCGTGAGCTGTCACAGGGAGGTGAGGCTGGAAGGCTTATCCCACTGGGTTTCTGCTCAGGCTTATCTTCAGGGAGCTCCCTTGGAAACACCATTTTCTGTGGCAGAAGTAGAATTTTAGCTGTTTTCAGTAGGTCCGTGGAGACTTATCCAGGTGTTTCTGCAGGACCATCACCTATTTGCACCCTTTCCTAGGAGTGACGCAGGACCTTCGTGTCTGTGACAACCGCTGCATTGTACAAATCCTGGTCTGTGAGGTCTGTCGGGTTACAGGCCCTTTGATGCTGAAAGTCTCATTTGCTCTAAATGCTAATGTTGTGGTGTTTTCTCACCCTCCTTTCCCCCCTCCCTCCCCTTCAGCCGCTGTTGATTATTTGGCCAAGAACGTGAGTCTGTCTACACAGCGCAGGATGAAGCTGGGAGAACATTCAGCCGTTCTGGGCCTCCTACCAGTAGAGACAGGCCAAGCTTACTGAAGAGTCCGACTGTGCCAACAACCCACTCCAGCAACGTGGTACCACTGGAGAAAACACCACCAGCCTTCCAGGGATCTACCTGTACCCGGACCCTGCTCCTTCCCAATTCCCTTCCGCCTGGCACCAACTCGAGCTGTGAAGGAGACGGGAAAGAGGGGGAGGGCTCTCCAAGTATCCAGCTCTTCCCAGAGAGCGCTCTTCTGGGAGGCCTCTGTGACCTGACTCCTCCTGTGGCCAGAGACAACGGGTTGGGTACATTTATTAACCCCGAGTTCATGCCCTCCCTCTAACCTACCTGGCCATGGCGTTTTGCCCACACTTAAGGACTTTCCATTGATCTAGGTAGTTGGCATAGTCAAAGCCAAATTGATCTTTTTTTTTTTTTTCCTTTGTAAAAAAATGAAATGTTTCCTTTTGTTTCCTTTTCTTTCCATTGCTGTAAATTTGGTGAATGTTGTATAGGAAGGAATAACCAAGCTGATCGTTAAGGGTGATACAATTCGGGACCACAGAAGACCTATGGACCAAATATAAGAACTTGTTTTAAAAAAAAAAAAACAAAAAACAAACAAAACAAAAACAAACCACAAAGACAAACAAAACCAGAAAAAACCCCATATATTAAAGTGACAGAAAATTTCCCCACCCCACTCTACCCTCACCGATGACTTCCCAAAGCAGGGCCCAAGCAGGTCAGATCGCTGCTAAGCGGGGGCAGGATATAAGTCCGTCCGGCCTGGGACCTTTGGAAAGTGTAAATGTAAATTGCTGCACGAGGACTGGAGATGATGGGCGCAGGCACGAGCGACATTTACTTTTCCTCTTAGGGACCAATTTAGACCTGATTAACACTGAAAAGACACGGGCGTCAGATAGCAGCAGGAGACGCGATAGCGAACGCTGGCCTTGCACGGCACAGAGGAAGGGCATCAGATACACCCCATCGCCTCGGAGCTTTTGCCCACCCAGTCGGGAAGGGTGAGGACTGTCAGTGGCCCTTCTTCCTCTCAGCGGGGGAGAAGTTGGCCCCGAGAGCAAAGACAAGGGAGGGAAGAGTCAGAGGTGCTCATCAGCTGCCTGCTGGGAGGGGTTAGTTTGCACAGCCAGGATCTTCTACAGGTAAAGGACCACCTGAAAGAAAATGGTGCTGGTTCTGAAGGTGCTTTCCCGCAGCTGCCTCTCGCTGAGGGATGGATGTGGCCGTGGAATCAGAGGGGAGATGGCCTGAAGAGTCTGTCTAACAGCACCTAGGGAGGAAAGGTGCTCTCAGCTGCAACATTGCAGCTATTTGTACTGTAGGGAAGGATTTACCAACAGAATTCTTTATCTTCTGGCTCCCAGGAGAAGTGCTTCCCCCTGTCCATCCTCCCGGCTCTTCCCCGAGTCCTCTCATTTCTTGTCCTATTCTGTACAACTCGATCTCTCAGTCCCTTCCCTCTGCTTTTCACTTTGGTGGTGGAGCCTTTTTCTCTTGAAGCCAGATCTTGTTCTCTGGATTTATCACCCCGCTTTTCTGTTGCAGCCGCTGCTCTCGCTTTTGTATCGGCTCACGATTCCGCTCATCACTCTGCTCAGATGAAAGCAGCCAACAATAAGAGGTTATTTCTAAGTCATGACCCACATGGGTTCTTAAATAATTTCCCTTTTGCAGATGATGATGATCCTTGATGATTCTTAAGCAGATGTTTTCTAATATTACAGACTTTTTTCCCCTTCACCTTCAAAAATGGGCTGAAATTTGACCTGGAGAGGCCAGGTGCCCTTGAGATAACCACCCCGATGCACAGAATCTCTGCCAGCCAGTAGCTGATGTGTAAAGTCCAATGGCAACAGGCAGTACTTAAAGTCATCTACAGACTGTTAGAGTTTATAATACACTTACTGTTTTATATGTCTGCTTTAGGATAATGAATGTCTGCGTTTGTCCACTGGTGATAATGGGGTCAGATGAGTTCTGGTCCAGCACATGCTCCCAGGTTGTCTCTTTTGCTCTCTTCTGTTGCTGCTTCTTCTTCCGTTCTTCTCAAACAATCTCATCTTGTTTTTGCAGCTGAAACAACATTTTTCTGGGGAACTATCCCCTGCCTTGCCCTGACATCATTTATCATGAACCACCAACCCTCTTTCTCTTGGGCCATGTGGGCAAGTACCTGTTCTGACCAAAGCAGAGTTTTGCTCTTTAGGTTGCTCAGCGTCTTATCAGAGCCACATATGGCTCTCATCAGCTTTGCTTTATGGCTGTGACAGAGCCTCCTCTACATTCCTAAAAGCATATTAATGCACCAGCTTGGCTACTCTGCCTCTCACACGCTGGCGTGTTTCAGTGCAGAAGCTCTGTGCCGGGTGACATCTGCATCCAGAGGCTGTCATTTATGCTCCAGAGATCCCAGTTCAGCTTCTGCTTGTCCAGCTGTATCACACCTAAAGCTTCCCTCTAGTTGTGAAAGATTTTCCTGGGATCACAAAGCTTTTGAAGCACTTGGAGCTTGCATTCCTCGCATCCCTTCTCAGGGCAACATCTAGCACCTACAGCTGGACGGAGAGGTGAGGCCAAAGGTACCGGTTCCCTTGAGGCCACCAGTTGCGTTTCGCTCTCCCTGCTTTACACCGGTTCGAGATCTGGGAAAGCGGCAAAATATGCTGGTTTATGTCGTTTACAATTTAGATCTGATCCAAGGAAGAAATCCCTTTTGAATTCCAGCCCTGGCTTAAACGTCATTCCCGAGGGCAGTAACCTCCAGCCACACCTGAACTGAGGGACCGAGGGAGAGACTGAGGGCATCTCTGAGAGACACCGGCCCAGGGATTAGTGACCGAAGCACCCGTTTGAATTTCCTCCCGGGTCTCAGTATCATTCTGAGCCGACTGCTAAAACACCAGAGCACGTGATTTTCTCTCCCACCACATTTAATAGCATTTAAGAGGCCAAATACCAATAATCACCCCGTTTGGGAGCACCTTCCGATCCGCATCCTCCTTGCCCCCGGGAAGATGGAGTTTGTTGATGGTGGTTGTTGGTCCCATACCTGCCCCAGGCAGTTGCAATCCCTTGTTTATACAGAAATTTCTGACCAAATGCATTCCCGGCTGCCTGCTAAACTAGAAGGAAAGTTTCAGTTCGTCACGAGAATTGCTTGTCCGCTGCTCCTGCTCGCGGAGACCTATCCCTTTTCCTCTCCCCACCGTTACCTGAGCGTACGTGACTCCCGAGCGTCCCTCAACACGGGACAGTTGGTCCTCGCCGCGAGCGAGTGGCCCAGGAGGACTTCAGCTGAGTGCAGGACCCCGAAAATAAAAAGTATTGAAAAGAGGGAGCGCTGTAGAGACCTCTTTGCCGATTACCTTCACCAGAAAGTCCGTGACCACCCGGGCACTGCTGTAAATAGAGTTCTTAGAGGAATATGAAAACCGCCCCGTGCTAGCGCAAATAGCTATTCTCTGACCTTTCCCTCGTGGTCGCACTTTGTACATTAGTTGGAAATTTGGTCATGTGCTGTATGTTTATAGAAAGTTGACATTTTTTTATACTAAAAACACAGTGAGTGCCGTGCTAGTTAAAAAAAAAAAAAAAAAAAGGAAAAAAAAAAGG
>JAOXJK010000008.1:2924328-2958897 GCA_025774025.1 Xenus cinereus
TTTTGTTTTGTTTAATAGGTTGGACTAGATGATCTTAAAAGGTCCCTTCCAACCTAGGTGATTCTGTGATTCTGTGTTGAGACCTGCCTACACACCTGATGCACTATTAAATGAACATCACCCTGAATATAACATTTAGAGGTCATTAATATATCCAGAGAAAATAACAAATTAGTGCAAACTGTCCACAGTGCTGTTCTCTTGAATCACAAGTACAATCTTTGGTGTCTGGGATCAGTTCACTAATCTTCACCATCATTCTGGAGTCAATAGGACTAAATCATCCCACGTTTAAGTACATAAGCTGTCCCCAGCACAAAGGAAAGTAGCTGAAAGCTATGTCTTTCTCCTTGAAATTATTTGTGCAGCGCTGGCTGCTTGTGGAGATATTTATGTCTGAGCCTGCGGTAGATTGAAGCTGCTCTGGAGGTCAGAGCCTGTCGGGTTCCCTTTCTGCAGAGGATGCTCTGGCCTTTGGAGTGATAGATCGTGAACAGTCTCCTCCATCTCCCCACCACTTGCAAAGAATTCATTTACTGGAAGGAAAGAGGTGCTGGCAGTCACTGGCAATGTCACTTCTTTCTTTCTATATTGTTGAGGTTTTGGGATTGGGTTTGTTGGGTTTTTTTTTCCTTTCTCATTTATTTATCTCTTTGTACGCTCTTGACCCCTCAGAAATAAAAGAAACAAAATGGTCAAATTCTGGAGAATACTTCAGGCACAGAGAAAACGCCGGCGCTCAGAGGGGATGGCGAAACAGCAGGAATTCACAGAATGATGAGTTTTTCCTCAAAGAAGCAACCGGCTTCATAATGATTTATGGAGGGAATCAAAGCGAAAAGCAAGGGCAGGTCCCCACACACACGAATTGCCCAGCAGCTCCTACGGGCAGTCTGTCCCACTCCCAGGGAGAGGAGCAGCAAAACTCTCTGTGAATCACCTTAAAATTCAGAGAAATCAACATGCGCTACTCCAGGCAGCCCCTTCCCCACTTATTGTGTTCTAATGGCAGGTTGGGCAGTGTATTTTAAAGATAAAAGTAAAGGGCA
The DNA here is from genome assembly GCA_025774025.1 of Xenus cinereus. Lineage (NCBI taxonomy): Eukaryota > Metazoa > Chordata > Aves > Charadriiformes > Scolopacidae > Xenus > Xenus cinereus. Next base: position 2,925,378 of record JAOXJK010000008.1, read on the forward strand.
ATTGGAGAAAAAATGAAGTTTAGGGAAATTTTGTGCTGTTACTTTGCAACGTTCTCGTGTTATTTTGTGAATCCGGCCTTGCTTGTGGCTGTACCATACATTTCTATTCAGCCATGTGTTTTTCTTCACCATGTTGCTTGACTGCAGGGATTTTTTAGGGCCCAAGTACATTGTTGAGCTAATATTTTCCTTGCAGAATTCAGTGGGTTTGCTCTGAGCTTTGCCCCAAGTCATGCTTTCTTTTAATTTTTCTCACAAACATTTCTGCTAAAGGCATTTCTCAGTCTCATGCCATAAATTACATTTATTAGAGTGTAGCAAGAAAGAAACCCACTTAAAGTTCCTAAATACCTCCTTTAAAAGCGAGAGCAAGCAGACGGCCGGAATCTTGTTTCTTTTATTTTTGCAAACAACATACCAAAGGCCTGACACCTTTTTATAGCTTCGGCGTGACTTCCCTCCCTTCCTTCCTTCGAAGAGTGACTTCATTTCTAAGCTATGGCGGGGGCTCTGCTGCAGCGCGATCCGCGGAGCACGGGGGCCAGGCAGTGCATTAAAATGCAATATTCCACAGGCTGTGATTTATGGGCTGTCACTTAGAGCACGGCATCGTGCATCTTAATTGTCTGCTCCTTCCCAGCTACCCGGTTTGGTTGGGAGATTAGAAGTTTTTCATCCACCATGAATTTTCGTGGAAATATGGGTCTTTGAAAGGCACAGGAGTTAAAGGTGCAAAAATAAAACAGTCAGAGTTGCATGCCCAGCAATGTCTCTGTGCAATGCATGAAAATGGATCGTAGAAACAATTATGCATTTTTCTTTGCCCAATTTTGAGAGTTTTCCCAATGGGATCAGGTCTACAAGTCCATAGGAAAAAAAAAACCCACAGCTTTAGAGCCAGCCTCAGGGAGCTCACGGTCAGCAGAACATCTCCAAATTCTTCTCTTTTGCAGAGATTATTAGCTAATTATGAGAACCCATCCAGACCCACTGAACGCTGAAACAGCTTCAACTTTTGATTTGGCTCACGTCCGACAGGCAACATGCCACATTCAGGGTACAAGATACTGTAACTTTTAAATCAGACAGAAATATTGTGTGCACTGGCAGTGTCCTACTTGAAGAAACTTTAATCTTCTTCAGCCACATAGATTTTCAGTTAAAAGCTATAGATTTGAAATTACAAACACCGTACAGATCAACCTCAGCAGAAAGGAGTTAATTATACAGATGACGGTTCCACAAGTCAATTATAGGGCTGTTATTTACAGATTTGTACCCAAAACCCATTTCTGGCCCATCTTTTGGATGGTTGTGATAAATTGCGAAGATTGTGTTTTCTGTGAACTTTTCAGCCCCCCTCCTTCTCAAGGCATTTTATTGTCTTCAGAATTTCTCAGTGTCCACATAATTACAACCATGTATCATTAATTCACCTGGTGTGAAAGCAATCTCATACCACTGAGCCACATTTCGCTGAAACAATTTGTTCTTGGGAGAGAAAACTGTTAAGTTGGGAAAACACCAGAAAAGAGGGGTTTGCTGTACCACGTCAGACAGTTGCCCCATCACCGACACTCTCACACCTGCCTCACCACCACAGACTGTCCATTTGGGTTTTCGAGTCTTGCAGAACCACATCTGAGAAGAAGGTGTTTCTAAACCTCCATCCTGCCTTTGGCACGTGGATTTCTCCAAGGCCGTGATTCTCTGCCCTGTCCAAGGAGTCTACGCAGCACAAACATTCCTTTTGTATTGATTTAGTCTCTCCCTTAGATTATTTGATTTTCTTGTTTGTTTGTTTAATCCTTACAATATCAGTATTTTTCAGGCTGGCAGCCAAAGAAAACCTTTGGAGACATATGAAATACATATTAAGAGTCTCATTGCCCAATAAATTAAGGGCACAAATTATCCAGCCAAATCTGATGAGCACCTCATTACCGATGGCACGTTTTGGCACCACAGCGCTTTTGCAAAAGAGACTTATATTCACATATTCTTGTGTGGAATTTAAAATTCCAATGAGCGGAACCACAGAGGAGTATTATGTTACTTTGGACTAGAATTCAATTGCATTTTTAATTCTATTAAAACTCCAAGCTTGCACAATAAAATAATATTATGCACTTGATTAGGATCTTAATTACATGTTTGCATATTACTATATCTGTTTAAAAACTTAAATAAGCTTTCTATCCCTTGGAAAATTTGGAGAAACAGGGTGGTATTTATCATATTGAGCAGAAGTTTAAATACATGAGACACTAAAGTGAGTAGCACAATCCTGACACAAAGGCATTTTCTCACCATTTTGTCAGAGTCTTACTGAAAAATAGAATTAACTGATAGAAGCCAAAACTACACTTGACCTCTGAGGTTTTACACTGGTCAGTTTAATTAGCCTATGAAAAATTAAATGTTAATATTAGTTTGAGTAAGCTCACACTTTGCTGTGTCTAGAAGACAGTACGGAGAGGTGACACATCAGAAAGCAGGCTGTAATGCCACAGCTTCTGACAATAAATAGCTTTTGACCTGGCAGACTGATCCATGCTATTACTTAGAGGCTGTTATTAGCCTTAGAGGGTATCTTGGGGCTACTTAACTGGCGATCATTGACCCAGTAGCGTACCGCTCCTCAGTGCAGAACCAAGTCAATGCACATTCTACTTCATATGCAAACCTAATTGCAAACAAGGGATAAATTAGCCCACGTCTTCCATGACTTCATGCCCACATAAATGCTGCAAGTTTAAAAGTGCAGAAAAAAGTTGGGGGGGACGGGGACTGTGCCCTGAGATATGAGGGAGGAATAATTAACAAAGGAAATAGAAGAACTGCTCTGAGACCTGGGATACTGCAAAACTAGCACATGGCATCCCTGAACAAAGCCCATCGTCACGTTTTTTACTGGCTGAAGACTTGAACAGGTGGTTGTAGAAGGTCTATTATCTCTTATTTAAACCAGAAATCTCTGGCAAATCTGAGAGCTTACAGAACATCAAGAAGCAAGTCCACTATTCAAAGTCTTATATCCCCAGGCTCTTAGCATTGGGAAAACCAGCAATGATGCAGGTAACGCACAGCTCATTAATGCTGTGCCTCGTAGATTTAAAGGATCTCTTGCAGCAACAGTTCATATTCAGAAAATATTTAGCTTACACAACATTAATTTAAGATGAAATATTGAGAAGCAATTACCAAAACGCAAGGTGTGGAGCAGTCAGATAAGCATCCAAAATAGAAGATTAATGTATAAAACTCAGTCTCTAATTCTAGCAGTTTTTCAGAAAATGCAACATGCTAGTTAAGTCTTTCTTGTAGAAATGTTATGTTCACAACAACCCTATCACCTCCAAGGGCTCCTGCTCTTCACTGACCTTCTCAGGTGAGCGCTAAACTCCTTTTTTTCCCTTCCAGTTTGAGAGACAGAGAAAGAAAATCTAAATAAATGAACCTAAGGTTTTCAAAGCTTAGCAAAGGTTCGGGGTCACTCCTTGGTCTGTATAGGTACATCAGTCATCTAGCTTTAATAACTCAGATTCCATGGTAGACAGTATATAAAGACAGAGAAACCCAACAGACATAAATCCTCATCAAGTTAACTGTCCTATTTTCTTTCTGCCAGACACAGTTTTGCCTGAAGTGTAGAAGGCTTGGTTTATAGCACAACTTCAGCAAAGAAAATAGCTTCCTCCATCCACTGTCCCTACTGTATCTCCAGACTCGTAATTTTTAATTATCCCTTCTGTCAAACAAGTAATCAGAAATGCATGGAAACAGGTTCAAGAGCAGGTAATTCACAGAGCCAAGCTCAAGTCTAGCACAACTCAAAAATGGGCTTAAAACAACAAAACCCAACCCAGCTACATCTCAGATGTCACAGCAGGTGTTCTGTTGCATGATAACTGAAAAAGGATAATTTTTGTAGCCTAGGCAGTAGAATTTATGTGTAGAAATTCGTCCGTAAGCCTTTTTCCTCCCAGTAACCCAAAAAGCATCAGAGAGCTGCCCCATCCCCTTCGGGCCAAAAAGCACATCAGACGAGCGCTGGTGTTTACACGGGGAACCCCGTGATGCCAGAGCTTGTTATAACCAACACCACAGCCATTCAGAATAATGCAATAAACCAGAAAAAGAAAAAAAAAAAAAAAAAATTCAACCATCTCCTCCATCTGCAGAGCAGCAAGAGAAGACCCAAGGACAAACAGGGCTCTAACAACAGAACGACCCAGAGCACTTCCACCAATTTTAAGAGGATTAAGCAAAGCTCTCTCCTCCAGAGACTTCAACAGAAACTTCCTAAGATTGGAGGGATACAGAAATAAAATTGCTTTTCATACTTTCTCGGTATTTATAAGTAATAAAAGCAGCACCCGGCAGTTTCCAAAACCAATTGTCAGGTTTTGCAAGGTTATTTCTGGGATATGTGACAGACACCTCCCTTCTGTAATTTATTTGCAAGCAGGGCTCTGCCTGTCTAGCTCCCAGCCTCCAGTTTTCATAACGGGTCTCAGGTGCTGGGGGTAGTGTGAAATACCCAAAACAAAACAAAAAAACCCCACCAACCCAAAAAACTGCAACAAGTGTTCTAAAGCATTATGACAAAAGCAGCCCATTGCAAGAAACCTTTAAATTGGAGCCCATACAGGAATCCTCACACAGAGCACAACCAGAGGCTATTCCCAACACCTGAACTAACAGCAATACATCCATCTCTAATGTATTTTTTTTTTTCCGGAGCATTTTTAACACAGCCCTCACTACAAAATCTGATCACCATGATTACTGAAAATATGCTCCCAAAATGAGTACTGTTTCATTAACCCTCCCACTTCTCAGAGCTAACGAAAGCATCAGGACAGACCTGATCTCTTAACACAGAGATGTCTGATGGCTTTAACTGGCTAATTAGAGGTATGGTGAGCAATAGTTGAGAAGCTCTATGGGTTGCAGATGCATTTATTCAGCTATTACTATTAGATCTTACATCTGTTTCATTCCGCGGATGACTGTGATGTTTGAAAGAATGAAGCATTCAATTAATAGCATCTAATATGGCAGGAATACTGAAATTCCTCCTTTAACAAGGACTGTTGCATCTACAGTTACAATCCAAGCAGTCCAGGATAAAGAAAACCGAAAACTTCTGACATCCTACCAATATGAAACTCTGCCTTTTGTTTCTCTGGTTCTTGTCTGTGCTTTTGTAGCTGTTTGTGAGAACATGGACTTGTTTTGCCGTGTAAAACATAGAAGATGTTTCCTCTTCCAGAGTGCTTCTATTGTAAGAAAACAAAAGCCAAGAGCCCGGGAGCTGAACTGCAGAAAGGAATTTGGATGCGAGAGGCAGCAAGCGATTTGCTCAACAGCACCCAGGGAGCCCTTGGCAGGATGAGTTATGGAAAGCCAGCGAGAGGGAAACATCTGCCTTTGGTTTGGGGCGGGTGGAAGGGGTGGAAGTCCATCCCTGCAGGCAGCTCTCCCACCTCTCAGCCCAGCTCTTCACCCGCCGCACAATTCCCTTTTTAATGCACCCAGAGAGAAATCCGACCGTGCCACTGATTTAACTTCGGTTGTGCTTATTCCAGCATTGCTGCTGGGTGAGATTTTCCAAGGCGCTGTGAATCTGCTTAGCTCTGCTCCTGCTGCACGGCCCGCTTCCGAAATACCACCCGAGGCGAGATACTCGGCGCCGGGACCGTCATTTATTATATTCCTCTGGCAGCCGTCGCCAGGCGGTGCCATCACCCAAGCGTTTGTCCAACCCCGCTCTGAAAGCACAGCGCGATTTGAAAAATTGCTGCGCTGTCACTTTGAAATTAAAATTTCCTCCAGAGTTTCCTGTAACAAATAGCAAAGGGGATTTCCTTGGCATTAGTAAGTTCAGCTGGTTCCTGAAGGATAATTGAGGATTTAGGGAGGATAACCTCTGCGAGAAGAGTGACCTTCCCGCACCATGGACAACTCGGGTCTAGTAGGACTAGGTCCTCTCAACCTCTCTTTCTTTGAGAGCCAAAAGAGTCATCCAGAGAGCATTTTGGAGCAGAAACCTGATTTAGCCCAAGTGCCCCTTCTTCAGGAAAAGCCTGGGAAGATGAACTTCACCATATTTTTAGTGAACATCCAGCTGTGGTCACCTGCCCTCTAGAAGAGTCACGAGAAAAACGCCAGGATACTGAATCACTGATTTTTTTTTTTCCCCCTCTTTCATATTTTGAAATCCTTCTGCCACTGGTCCCAAAATGGCCAACACACTTCCATCACACCCAGCGCAGCGCTGGACCACCAGCACATTGATGCTGCCCCGGCGCAAATACTAAGAGTGTTTCTGGGACATAGAAGGTAGGTACCCCTCCATTTATAATTTATTACATGCCAGCAAAAGCCTGTGGTTGGGAAAAAAAATTAGAAAGCATCTGGATGCTTCAACAAGCACCAGAGAGGCTTAAACAAGCACCAGAGAAAATTCATTAAAACAGAAATTGAAGTTAATTAACTAACTGCTGGACTCCTCTGTTGAATTTGCTTTAAAGCCATCCGTAGCCTTCCCTGGGTCTACTGACTACCTTTATTCAGTTCCAGTCAGTATATCAAAGTGATGTATTCTGCTTACAAATTCAAGGCAAAGCACATTTATCTATTACAGAAGGAGAATGGATTTACATTTAAATGGGTGTTCTTCATGTATCTAATAACGCAGTTGAGTAATCAAAGAAGTACAATCTGAGCAGGAGCGTCTTTCTGTTCGGCATTAATATCATATAGGCCCCAAGATTCCCCACCACACATTTCTCCCAATTCATTTATTTCATGGGTGGCGAGGAACAAAATGGGAATGTTGTCATTCCCCAGCCACGATCAGCCAGCCAGAAGGTCAGCTGGAATTAAAAGATTGCTTGCTTAGGCTTAAGTTTCAGTTAAAAATTCAGGCTCAACGGGAGAGCAAGAAATCACCACAGTGCACAGACTTTCATTCCTTTAAAAAAAAAAAACGTAAATAAACAAATAATGCTTCAAAGGTGCCAAGGGAAGTTTGGCAACAAAACTGTTGCTATTAAGAGCAGCGAGGTGTCTTCGGTTCACTGTATTCAGGGAAAAATTGCAAGGATTGCACCAGCCTGAACCAAGCAAAACAATTTGCAGAGTGAAATACACTTGGAATAGGAAAAGCCAGAGAGGAAATAAAACTCAAAATTACAGTAATCAACTTTTTCATTCCTTTTCATTGGGCTACACTTGATTTATTTAAACATGCAGAAAAATATGTGTATACATTAAAAAACAAGTAATTATAGGTTAATCCAAAAACACTAGTAACTCTCCTGATGAATGATTTTGAAAGTGTAGAATTTGCTTTTAAATTTTGAGTTACGTTGATTTTGATGGCAACTCAACCCCAAAAGCCTATCAAAACTCAAGTCAAAGATAAGTAATAAGAAGAAAATGCATCACTCAGACAAGAACAAAGCAAGTTTATATGCAATGTGTGGCTATAGACGATACGCTCTACCAAAGCAGTCACCCTGTCTCCCAGGGATGTGAGAGGCACAACTGTGTTGTTTTGCAGGTGCAGGACAGCATTTCCTAACTCTGATAGGTGTTTTCTCGCAACATACAACAAAAAAACCTCCCAAAATACGACGTGTGGCAGGTTGAACCACAGCTCTTGTTACTAACTCATCCCTTAGTGAGATAAAAAAGAAACACCTCCCTATGTTCTTCTCACAAAAGTTTACAAACTCCAGTTTGTGTCCCCCCCTCCTCTATAAAACCAGAGTTCTCTCCCGCTGTACACTCCGTAACTTTGCTACCCAATGAAATCCTGGAGGAGACAAAGAAAATTCTGCTTTCCCTTGCTTTTTGATTCCCAGCCTACTTCTCGCTGCAGCACAAAGTTACAGCAGCTGAAGAGGTCTAAGCAAGCGTGCAAATTAGAGGAGTTTGTAACTCAGCACATACCCACCGCTGTTTTACTGCGGGGACTGTGCAGTTTCCCACCACGTAGAAGCATATGGTCTAAATAAGGCTGATAAAGATACATTAATGTTTCTGTTGCCTTCCTTGTAAATAACATTTCCCTGTGGGCTACCAATTTATCAGCCAGTTTCTCTACAGCTTACAACCACAGATCAGAAAGCTGTGTATAAAGTGTTTAAATCTGCTTCACCATCTTTTCCCCCTTTGTCTTTCTTCAGGCTGATGCTGGGCACGTGTACCCGCAGCAAATATTGTGCTCCAAGGATTCTGAGTTTTAGGAGGAAGCCCACTACTGTGTGGTGCAAATCTAAGCAGTGGATTCATTTGCTGCTGAGCTCTCCAGAAGTTTAGATTTGGAAGCAAGTCTTAGATAATCTCATTTATAGACTTTTTAAATGACTAGTTGGAATTTAAGTGATTTCACAAGTCCCCACTGCTAGCTGAATGTACACGAGCAAAGTACAGAGTGATCCTGTATCACTCCTGTATCATCCTTTGCCTGTCTGCCAAAGGATGCTCTTCACCCACTCTGCACCACCCAGGAATTCTTCTCCACCTTTTATTGCCTTAATGCAAAACAGCAATACTGGGAGGAAGGCAAACCTCCTCCTCCTCCCACAGCAGAAGTGCGAAGAGGAGACCATGACGGGGCCGGCGCTGGAGGAGATGCTTCTAAAGAGGACCAATAAATGAAAACATGATGTGCTAAACAAAAACAGTTCTATTATCAGCTTTGCTTTCCACCTGCAATTACAGTACATTTTGGCTGAATATTTTTTTCCTGGAAACTGAAGCAGTTTCATTACAGCTTAAATATCTGACAAGGCAGCTGACTACGGGCTTGTGAAAAGCAATTATTTTGGACACTGATTACTTCCCATGCAGGCAGTGAGCATTGTAACAGCAGATAGCTGGGAAAGACCACAGCTTTATGTGATGGACTACCGTATCTGGAGGAGTTAATTAATGTTGTGGGGCAAGTAGGAAGAGAGAAACTCTGCAAATACCCAGCTTAACGTTCAAATTAATTGACATGAAATAACTTCATATGTTTAATTTAAATGCAATTAATTTATTAGTAAAAAGCCAGTCTGGGGACAGATAGCTGGTGCATCTGGCGCAACAGCTAGAGCAACATCAAGTTCCCATAGCAACATATTTGTTAGAAACAAGGCAAACATACTTAGGATGATGTGGTTTTGTTTTTAATCCACCAGAGCGATGACAACTGCACCAACAGGATTCAAAATACTGAGGTAAAATTAAAGAAGAGATACGAAGACTTATTTGCTTCCCCTGAGCTGGGAGGGCATTGCAGTGAAATCTGAACTGAATGTGGAAACGCAGGTGCTAATGTGGGTAATTGCAAAAACAACTGCATTGCATCAGTTCTTGTATCTGTGTCATAGTCCACACGTGGGCTCCGTACAGCTCAGCCGTAGCAGGTTTTAGCATCCCACCCCTGCAGACAGAGGTGATTGCCTCCATGGCTGCTCCAAGGCCAGCTGACATCTTGTGTCAAGGTTCAAAGGTCCTCCTTAAAATGACTTCATTAATAAGACAGAAAAAAGGCACCAAAACCAAAAACATGTCAGTCATTGCTATAATTGTTTCTGGATTTCAGCGAGCTGTGTCTAATGCTGTTGCAACAAGATGAGGAATCCTGGTATATATGAGCTCACATATTATTTTTCAAAGAAGGCTGCATGTGGATTTTGTTTCCTAATGTTTCCTTTGTATGTCACGTTATAGGTTGGGCAGTGACCACAGGACAGCTTAAAACACTTGTCCAAGTGTTAACGGTTGGTGACAGATGAAGGGGGGATGCCAACCTAGATCCAGGAGTCCCATGACGTACCCAAGTCACTGCCTACCTCACACAGCTTGTTCTTCCTGACGTGAGCTTTCAAACCAGTTCAAGTCAGAACTGGGACAAAGGAATCCTAAAACACAGCAATAGACAAGAATCGAGTAGACCTTCCACTTCTGCTAACTTGAAGATTTCAATGTTGGGGGTTTTTCAACCAATTATACGCATTTGGGCTTCTGAAACAGCACTGAGGTCAGAAAACAAACAAGCTACTTGTAATGATGATCAAGAAAGGCAAAGAAATTTTGGCACCAGAGTGATGGGAAGCACCTTTGAGTCTTTAAACACCTGGATTGCACTTGCCAAGTTGTCCTTCCAAGGTCTCCCCTCAACAGCCTCTGTTTATCTCCAGATAATAGCAGGCAGAGGCAAATGGGCAGGATTTAACCTCTGGATCCAAAGAGTATTTACTTAAGCTTAATGCCTAGTTGCAATTTGTTCCTTTACCTTTTCCTGAGGAGAAGTTACAATGCAACCTTTGGATGTTTTATTTCCAAGCCCTCGGCAGGGCACAAATCCACATCCCTCTGGGCTGAGGCTTTTCTGCTGAGAGGACACCCTGAGCTGCTGGAGGCAAATTTCTGCTTACTGGGAGGTGAATATGAACAGGCAAAGTTCTTACTCTCAATAAGCAGCAAATTGCTGGTGAGCAACTAAACTCAGTTTCCTCCTTAGATTTTCCCTTTACATTAATATAAAGGACAAGACATGAGCCTGAATGTGGCCAAACTGCTTTCCCCGGGGACTTCCAGCTGTTTTGGCTGAGACTGAAACACTCTTGCCTTCCTGTGTTGCTGTTGATGCATTAATTTTATCCAAGTAGTAACAGGAGCCTTTTGCCTTTCTAAAGAAAGTCCCAAGTATAGGGAAATTTAGTTTGCTGATCCAAAACAGATAAACATTAGTTGGACTAGATGATCTTAAAAGGTCCCTTCCAACCTAGGTGATTCTGCGATTCTGTGAAAGTGCAGATTTTATTTTTTTTTTCTCTCTCATGTCCTGCAGGTCCCTCAGCCACCAGGCTACCAGCCAGCCCGGGAGTGCTGTTCTCAGCCATTACTCCTCTTTGGATAAATAATTTATATTTACTGCAGCCATGATTTGAACCCAGCTGAGTCTCCAGTTAAGATGGGAAAAGAAGTTTCTTCTTCCTCCCTGAAGGACCAGCCTCTAATCACATCCACACTCTGCCTATGAGGGTAATGAACGGGCAGTGTGCTGTCCTGCTCTCCTCAACACCACTTATTTTCATATAACCTGTGAAACAAAATGTATTTTTTTGGTACTGTGTTCATACATTGTTTTATTCCTCTCCCTTCTTAATTCAGTGAGGTCCAACCGTTCATCTTCTTGACTTCTCTTCCCCAAACTCAGCTGTGCTTTAACTAGATACACGGGCTTTTAAACTACAAAGAAGGAATTCATTCACTCCTCCTCGCTGGCGGGCAGGTGTTTTGTCATTGCAATTATTCATGCATCATTATCGCCTCATTCCGCCCTTGCCTCTCACGTGCAAGGTAGAAGGGAGACGGACAATAATTTTCCCGAATCTATTTTTCTCTTTTCTCCTGTCTACATTCGAGTTTGCAGATCTGCTTCAACCATCCCCATTTCTCCCCCCCCCCGGGACTACCAAACAAGTCCCTCCTCCCTCACTCTCTGCCTTTTTATAACCTGTTTTCACCCATTTTAGAGAGATGACCCCAATCTGCCTTTCATCCTCAGTTGGTGGCTGGATCTATTCTGGGACCTCTCCAGGATTTCCCCCAGGTCATCTTATTTTAAATGCTTTGCGCAGATAAAGCAGAAAAAGTTGGTTGATTAATTTATTTCTCCTGAACTCTGCCACCCTGAGGGAGATGCTCAGGAAATTGTTTCTAAATATGTGAATTTGGGCAATTCTTGCTACCACATCCAAATTCCATAGTCCACAGGTTTTATCAGACTGCACTTGCTCTGCCTAGTCTGATTTTTTATATTATATATAAAGTATGCGCCAGGATTAGGAATTACAATAGCTCAACTACTATTTTGAGAAAAGTTAGGCCTCTATTAAGCATCTTTAGGAAAAACTTCTCATGGCTAGGAGTGGGAGCAAATACAAAAAAGCACTGGAAGACAGGTACTAGTCTCAAGTCTGTCAAACATTCTTAAATTACCTTACACCAAAGACTTGAAGCACACTCATAACTTTTTTTTTCCTGACTGCCCCGTTATACTGGCTCCCCAGCTACAGAAAGTATTTTTTCCATGTAATATACACATTAGCTTCCAGCAGGGAAATGTAATTACCATAATAAGATTTCTTAAAACTTGGCTTTTATGTTGTCAACTGCCTTAAAATTTAAATCTTATGCCAAGTTCAGAAAATGGCTCTAAAAATGTAAGAAAAATATACAGTAAAATCAATATTATTAAGAGTGAAATGGACTAAACTGGATGCAATCAAGCCTTTCATTCCGTATTAAAAAAAATATTGTAAAGTTATAATAAAATGCTTTCATTTTATCACTCGGTAAATTGCTACAATATCGGCGTCGACGTAGTAATGTTGCTCTCACCAAAGGAGCACTTCACCACTTTGAGTCTTTTACAAATTTGATAATATCTGCATCTCTTGATGATACATCTCACGTGTAACTCATTCTACAACGTTAACGTATGTTTTAAAACCTCTCCTATCATGTTTTTCCTGGTATCATTTATTATTTAGACACTCACCCACTTATTCCTAAGTCTTCAGGCTATTTCATCTCAGAACACATGAAATCCAATTGTCTTGGCACTTCCCTATATCAGCTCAAAAGCAAATCTGGAAAAATACAGGTGGGATTGCTTTCTTTTTAAAACAGTTTCACTTCTGCTCGACTATGGATCATTGGGATGGTACCAGCTTGATTTATGTACAGTTTATCAGTATGCATTTTAGGAATGATGAAAATTAAGACAAGTGGTCAAACTACAGAGGTTTAAGGATGGTGTTTGGTGTGATGCTCAGATCAGTCCCACGCTCTGTCGCACCAAAGCAACACAGAGAGCATTCCCCATGTATTTACAGCCAAAACTTCCTCCTCTCCCACTGCAGAATCATGCAAAGAGTTTACATTCCTACTACACCCATTGCAGCAACGTCTGTGCATGCACTGGTAGCTGCTTTCTGCCCCAGATTAAACTGGAATTAAACAGTATTGCATTTTATGCATTCTGGACAAGATTCCATCAGCCACGAATAACAGTAAGCTGGAGTGACAGCAGGAAAGTGAGCTCAAGGGTGACGTGTTACTTCAGCCCAGGGACAAGCCTCTTCTTGCCCAGCTACCCCTTTTTTCTTGGCCAATACAGCACCTTTGCAGCCCTCCCAGGGTTAAACCCATTTATTCCTCCCAAAATCTGAGCCAGTTCTGCTATAAAAATAAGGTGATAAGATGTTCTTGTTAATCTTAAAGCGCTCCTTCCACTGCTTTTGCAGACAAGCAAACAACTATTTCCAAATACCAATGGGTCAGCTACACGGTTCTCAGTCCTAAAAAAAAAATTGCAATAAATTTGTCTTGAGGTCAAGACAAGAAAAGGGCAGTTCTTGCAGGTGAAACAGCAAAACGTCCTGCCCAGAAGCACACAAAGTGCCCCTGGGATCACACAGGGGAGTCTCCCAAAACCTCTCAGGTTGTTGCTGGGTTTTAGTTGTCAACCCCTTGGCCCAGGGACAGCAGTGGGCAGCAGAGCAGGACATCTTGTTGAGAAAGATTTCTTTTTGTTTATCCCCAATGGGTAAGCAAAAAAAGGGATTGACTGCAAGATGAGAAAAACTGAGCTCTTTTTTGCCGCTGCAAGAAAAAAAAAATACTGGGAGCTAGCAACCACCCAGACAAAGTTTTTCACACCATTTGTCAGTTGGCCAATACAAGAGCTGGTGAAACACCTGCAGTGTGTCTTCCCACCAAGGGCAGGAAAAAAAGAAATGTTTTTTTTTTTTAAGTAACAACTTGTTGCATTTACTCCTTTCTCAAGCAACATAGCATTATGTTAATTAACAAGGCGAGCAAAGCAAATTGACTTGAGTTTAGTGGCAAGCAGAGCTGCTGCCTTGTCTACTGCTCCTCCCAACGAACCTGGGGAAGACACACCACGATCCCTCCACAACCCAGCAAGGTCCAGGGTGGGTTTAGGCTCAAAACCCCATCAAACATGAATTAAGGACCAGAACTGTGCCTGGCTGCTGCCTTCCAGGCTCACCCGCCCCAAAGAGTGGAATGTAAATGCAAATTTTTCCAGGTTCCCACACTGGGGAGGAAGATAGAATAGTAAAAACATTTATGCAACAAAAAGATTTCATACCCATCAGAAGCGTAGTGCAACTGCCACATTGTTCTGTCCCTTTATACAGCTTGAAGTTATAGATAAGATTAAATAAATTAAAACATTAACTTTTTCACCAGTCTTCTGCAAGCTGGGACAATATAATCGTCCTTATTTTGCCGACGGAAGAGTGGGGTACATCAAGACAGAGGTAAAACAAAAAGTCGTGATTATTTTCTGAAATATTTGGAAAAATATCTCGCTTGTCTGAGACTATCAGGACCAGCATTTTTAGAGAACTTTGCATTACATTGAGTGTCAACTGATTTCCAGGGCACTGCCGCAAGCGATCTCGGGTGTCGCTGCAGATTTCTCAGCATTTCTACAAATAAACTGCACTAAGGAAACTGACTGTTCTTCCTGGATGGCATTGTAGGGCTGATGAAATTTGATTTCATACAAGGACGCATAATTTTTCTAGAGAGAAGAATTCCCCCTGCTTTACCCAAAACGTTACGACTAAGAGAGAATGCACAAAGCATGCCCATTGAATACACAGCCACATCTGGATATGGCTGCAGGTTTTTGGAAAATAAAGCAATAACACAAGAATTCAGAGCTAGCAAGTGTTTTGTCCCCTAAAAAACCCATTTTAAAATAAAATAATACAAAAAAAAAATCCTTAAGTGACAAACTTGCAATGGACTTTCAATTGGTTTCAGACAAACAGAGATAAATTGATGCTCTGCCCTTTCTCGGGGGTGCAAGACAGTGATTTCCTCTCCCCTTTAAGCACCAGTAAGTGGATGTGACATTCAGTCAAGATCTTATTGACAGGCAAATATTCCCCATGCAATTACAGATCCCGCTCACTCAGCTGCTGCTCCCGGATCAGGGATAATGACAAACCGGAGCGGGTGAAACACTTCACGTGCATTTAACTAACAAATAAAACCTCTACTTCACTTTTTTTAATCCCAGTTGCATTATAAATCTGCTCCTTTCCTTCCCCTCTTTTAAAAAGCACCAGCACTAGCATTCGCTCAAGAATCAGTTTTAAAAGGAAATTTTCATCCTTGTGCCGCACTCGCTCATTAATTATTTACCAACACGCTCAAAATACAGCAGCATCGATCGCAAATTTGTAATTAAGGCTGACTTGTATTTTCCACTTAAAGCAGAGGCTCGTATTCTGTGTCATCGTCCTCCTCATTTTATAATATCAAACCCCTGAATGTTTTACGAATTTACTAGAATATTCAGCAATTAGTTTTACATGCGGGCCCTTCCCTGAGTGTGGCTGTTTCCTGGCTGCACGATTTCAGTAATAAATCAACACAGAAGCCAATACCAACATTTTCCTGAGAAAAATACAGTGGGTTTTAAGTTAGCATTGTTTCCTCTAATAGCTATGATTATCCGCTGTGCAAAGGCTTCTCTACCCCATCGTTGCGTTCTCTGGAGATGATACCACAGAAAGATAAAAGGCCAGAGGGTAATTATACTGCTTTTCATTTCCACTGATCTCAAAGCATTGTGTAAAATCCATAAATGCCTCCTACACACAAGCGTCAGATCTAAAGGATTACCTGGTAAATGCAGAAAGAAATATGGTTATTTTTCAAGGATTAATATTAGAAAAACTCCCTTTATCTTCCTCTGAAATATTTTTCCTTTTGCAGCTAACCTATTAGCTTGGATGTAGAAGGATTTGATAGCAGATAGAAGCACCTCTGGCAGCACAGATACTTTTACTGCAGTAGAAATACTACTGCATTTCCAAATTTATCTACTACAGATAAATTTGGAAATACAGCCAGAATTACGATGGCCGGTTTTGCTTATATTCTCCCCAACCGTCAGATAAAACTTGCTAAGCTTCCAAGCTGAAATAATTGATGGAAGAAATACCTTCCTCTGACTTCCAAATGAGAAAGAAAGCTCTTAACACTCAAAGCTCCTCAGACGAGGCTGTTTTGGGTATTTTTAACTAAAGTGATGGGTGAACTAGAGAAGAGTCCCAGCTTGCTCACCCACAGCTGCACCGCCTGCGTAAACCAAGCAGAGCAGATCTCTGCCAAAGCTTACGGTTAAAAGTGCTTTTGAATAAGGAGCTGCCTTTTTACTTATCTCTTTTGTGATTTACAGCTCGGCTGCGAGATGACAACGCGCAACACCGCAATTCCCAGGCCGGCTGTCGAAAGGAAGGAGGGGAAGGTAGGCAGAGGCACACACGCGGGGAGGTCCATGGCCACTGCTTTAGAGCATCAACCAAAAGATGTTATTCTCTATTATACCGTAATGGTCACAACGTTTTCATCCGTAGTCACGCAGATGTTGGTCAGGCTTCTGACACCTGCTCCTCTGCAATTCAGAATTGCTAAACAGTCCCTAAAAATAAAGTGCTTTTACAGAGAGCAAGGGAAAAGACAATATTGCAAAGAAACAAAATTCAATCAGATTTGCAACCAGGAATCGTAAAAGTCTTATTTTTTTATATCTAATGATTCTTTTACTGGGATAACTGGAAGGGATAATCAATAGAAGAAAGTTTCTCTTTCATGGTTACGTGACCCTACAGAATAACTTTTCCTTGACATGAAGGGGATTTCTTCTGATCAGCTTTTGCACGGAGCAGCAGGCATTTGCGTCTTTGACAGCAAAGGAGAAACTGAGTTTTTTAAAATGTTACATTTCTGATTTTTATTATTCGGTTTCTCCCTTGTTTCTTTCTAAAAAAAGGCATGAGCACATTTGTAAAGCGTCTCCAGGAGGAGTAGAAGGTTAGACTGAAAAGCATTCATTTGGGATTGGAAAGTAAATCACAGATTACTATTCCAGATCTTTCTTATTCCCTTTAATTATTAATGTCTGTTACAAGGCTACTACTGTCAACGTGGGCAATATGTTTCTATTAGCAATACATAGAACTGAAAAAAAAAAAAAAAAAGAAGTCCAGGTTTGGGTCAGGTAGAAAAAAAAAACAGAAGACAAAAATTCAAAATTATCAAAATTTTATATAGTTTTTCAGCTGGCAAAACGCACGTTTGCATTTCTTGCTTGCAACACTTCAGTTTCTATTTTCCTCCTGGAATGACTAAAAAGACTGAAAACATGGGGTTGGGTTTTCTCCTTCATTCACAGGTCCTTCCCAAACATCCTCCAGACCCTATGGTATTACCAAATTCAAGATGAGCAGCACCTCCTAATCCCTGGCTAGGTAAGAGCAGGGAAGAGGAGAGTAAAAAAAGTAAAACAAGTGGAAAATAGCACCCACGAAGCAATTATATTTTAGAAAAAAACAGAGGGCTAGTTGCTTTATTGATTTTTCTTGCAGTTAAATGAAATAATCTTGTGAATTAAGCAACGACGGCCCTGGAAGGCACAACATGTGCCTTGAGGGGAAGTATAAAACAGCATAAAACGCTTGTTCAGCAGAATCTCTTCGACCTGGGAGGGGACAGAGCTGCGCTGCGGGCCCCAGAAATCACACACACCTTTTCCAGCAGCCGCTGCAGAGGTGCTGCTGGTGAACCCTTCCATGGACTTAATGGACCAGCGAGATCCAGGCACCACAAGAGGAGTGCCTACAGGCACAGCAGTTTCCAGAAGCATTAGAGAGAATTTAGGATTCTCAGCGCTTCTGAAAATAAAACACGGCAACTCGATGCAACCCACCTTTTTCAGAACAGAAAAAAAAAAAAAGAAATCATCTTCAATTTTCCTGCTTCTATTCTTTAAAACATGAGGTTTAATACTGTTTAAAAACCTCCATGATGCAAATCGTGTATGCAAATTATTACATAAATGGTAACTTCTAGTAACATCATCCCCACCTTCTTTTTCGTGTGTAGTACACCGAAAAACGGATTTAGATTCACAGTAGCAAACTCCATTTGAATTTCCAATCAGATATAGTGCCAAAGTTTCTGCAGTTTTACTGTTAGGCACTCAAGCATTTCTAATGTTATGTGTGTTTTAGACATTTTTAGGAAGAAAGATGGAGTGAAAAGTAATGAAATGAAATACTTTGCTGCAGCTCAGAAATTCATGCTTGAACGGGCTCCAAAATGTAAAAGGTTTTGCCTTGTCTTAAAGTAGGAAAAAGCATTTTAAATAAGCTCTTGAACTATCCAGCTTGCATACCCTCCACCCAAAGTAGCCTAAAATGAGTTTATACTGAGGTAGCCTCCCAAAGTTACAAGCCCTGGAGCTGCGTGGTCACTGCCAGAAAGCTTTACAACCACATATATTTTTCCCATATATATTTCCTGAGCACCCTGTGGACCGGGGGCACGGCCACGGCAAAGGACAAGCAGCATCCCCCAGGCTAAAATTCTTGGGTAAAGAGGGAAGAGCCGTGGTTTCTGCAGATCCAGAAGAGACCGTCTCTCCACCCATGGGCGAGGGTTTTTACTCACTGGATTCTGAATATTTATGGCTGCGAAGCGCAGCTGCACTGGAGCCGGTTTGTCTGCGCCGTCTCACCCCGAAACATCCCCCAAGACTTCACGCCGTCCTTTTTATTCCTGCTTCAAAGAGGAGGCGCTGCTCAAAATGCAAGTTGGTTTCCATTAAACACTTGTACAGCCTCTGTTATTACAGTGGGAAATAGATGTAGCCTCGCACCACAGACCCCGTTTTGAACCTCAGGACCCGAAGCACACGACAATTCAACACGCCGCAAAAAAAAAAAGAGGGAGCTGTGAACGTGGATTCCCCACGTCTCGAGCGGCTGTAAGTTACTGTAGTAGTATAGAAAGGGATGGAGATGCACATCCACAGACAGCAGCGTGCAGATGGCTTCACAGCAATACTGCATGAAAATAACGAAGCATGTTTTTCAGCAGCAGGGGCTGCATCTCCAAACCCCACTCTATTTCCAGGCAGCTCGTTCGCACAGCATCGCTGCAGAAGCAAGAGTGTAAATTTCTCTAAGGAGGAAAGAGCCCTTCCTTCCAGGGCCCTGATTTTATATATCATTCAACAAATTCCCTGGCACCCCATGGTTCGTGTTCCCATAACAACAGAGGAGAGGGCTCCGCCAGCACTCGCTCCTCTCGCTGCTCATTTACGACCCCAGCAGCAAAGGGGAACCAGATCTGCTAAAATACTTGCAGCATCTTCAAGGATCAGATCCTTACCCAATAACTCTGTCTCACGGAGAGCAAAATACATCTGCAATAACTCTTATATTCATCCAATATCCATTTAAGAGGGTTTCTTTTTTTATATATATGAATGAAAACATAACTTATGAAAGCCAAATTAAAAATCTAGGTATAAAGCTGGAGAAAAAAAATACTTCAGGCTAAAAAAAAAAAAAAAAATTGAAGGCAACCTCAAGTTTTGTAGTTTTTTTCCCCCTGAATCCCAGTGAGGTTTACATATTTAATGTCAACAAGTAGTTTTACAACTCTCTACATCATTTTCTATGTGGAATAATACAGTATACACTAACACATTGAAGGAAAAAATGTAAATCACATTATATATGGTGAGCTGTATGGGTGAGACATTAGTAGTAAAACAATAAGGGATATTTACAAAATAAATACAACAAAAGAAAACCTAGTAAAGTTAATTGGAAATTCAGGAAGGAAAGCAGTTAATACTTCCTCAAACTGTCCTGCTCTTCCATAAAGCTTTGAGATTTCTTTCAGAGGTTTATAGACACACCTTGACAAAACGTCTGTCCAATCTGGTCATACACCCCCAGACTGCAGAGTTAATTATGTGTAAGTCTAATTCATAGTTCATCCATTTATTACCCACACCAGCCCTACAAAATACAGCAAGTGCTCTTTGTCCAACACGTTACCCTCAACTGTAACACAACAACCCTAGCAACTTCTCTCACCATATGCTTATTTCTGTTTATTAAAGGAAACAATGGCACCACAGCAGACACTTGAAAAAATATTTCACAAATCATGGAAAACTATACCCTGAAGGGAAGTATCTTATAGCAACACCTTTCTTTCCAGGTAGTAAATCAAAGGAAAGGAGCCATTCCCCAGGCTAACAACCCCCTCCAGCACCCAGGAAAGTCCAGCAGATTACGGGTTTGAGGTTTTTAACAAGAGTGACTTCCAATAAACACCTATCATTCCTCATTTTAGCTGTAGTCTGTCACCAGGTTAGGTTCCCACTGTGCCACATTCCCTCCCCCAGCAGGATTTGATGGGAGAAGGTGGGAACCCAAGGGGAATGAGGGCTCTGAGCTGCTCCTTGTCGCGCTGACCTTTCAATTTCTCTGTGCTCTGATTAGCTGTTCTTAGCAAGAGAGCCATAAAAATGCTGTCACGTCTCGGTGACAAGACTAGAGAGGGCTGAGCAGACCATCAAGCCACAAAAAATCATCATCTAGATGATGCATTAGAGCGCTAATGGTTCAGACTTGTAAAGGGTGGGTAAAAAAACCTTGGTAACATAGGCAGAAAAACAGCAGAAGGAGTTTATTTCCTAACAAGAAATGTCATAAGTAATTCTCGGGCTGTTTACGGAGAAAGGTTAACCCAGCCTCAGGTGCATTTGCTGACAAAAAAAGATCAGGAGGTCAAAGAAGAGCCAGCTGATCAGCTTCCTTTGTGCTCAGCCTGATCCCACCGTGATTCCTCACGCTGCCACCCAGGAGGTCCCACAGCCCCAGCAGGTGCCACACAACCACCCACACCCCGCAGGAGTCCCCCAGGCTCGGGGCTGGAGTCGAGCTGCTGTGATTTTCAGGAACACACCAGCTGGTTGGAAGAGTTCTTTCTTCAGAGGCATTCAATACCACTCCTCCCTGGTCCAGACCCAGAAGGCACCAAGACCTCCTCACACACAAGATTCACATTTTCCTTAATTCTCTTCCCCTTCTCCCCCCACCAAAAATAGTCAAGATTTAATCACAGCTAGCTAAATGCCCGAGTACCTCCTGTATAGATGGACAGAGTACAACATTGGACGAGCAACTGCAAGAGATGCCATGCTCTGTGCTGGCAAATGAGGGAAAGGAGGGGTGAGAGAAGAAGTTTCCAGAAGAGCTGCCGGTGTGAAAAACCCTCAGGCTGAGAGCTGGCGGCTGTATCTGAAAAGTGAAGGAGTACCTCTATACCTACCAAAAAATGAGGAAAAGGCTTCATTTCTCAGGTACTCCATGTGTAAAATGGGAATAAACAAACCACATTTCATCAAAAGTGTTGCAATGTTTATTAATCCCTCATGTTAGTTGAGCTAATTAATAATATGAGAGTTACCGAGAGCAATTCCCCAACAGGATTACCACTGAATTACGAGAGTAATTGTTCACCAGAACTTTATTTAGCTAAAACCTCTTCTCTGGCAAGAAATTCTATGTACAGCTTGCCCTGAGGTTCAATCATATAATTATTTTAGGGCGAGTTATTTCTGACCTGGGTAACTCCATGCTTCCTTGGGGTACTGCAAGCAAGACCAAGCGGTAATTTCATTTTCTTTGTGTTCACCCATGACACAGAGACCTTGGTCACACTGTCCTAGCATCGATCCTAAATATGCAGCAGGCAACACCCCGTAACAAGCACAGTGCCTGTGCTCCAGGCCAATCTGGGACCATCTACTCTAATACGAAGCCGAGCTAAATCAAATTGAGGAACTTTCTGAA
Source organism: Xenus cinereus (assembly GCA_025774025.1). NCBI lineage: Eukaryota > Metazoa > Chordata > Aves > Charadriiformes > Scolopacidae > Xenus > Xenus cinereus. Next base: position 2,947,157 of record JAOXJK010000008.1, read on the forward strand.
GAATTTTCAAGGTTGCCTGGGACCTCAAATAAAGCTTGTACACAGGACATAATTACATAAAAACTCATTGATGAATTTGGACTGATCCCCAGAAGTATGAGAGGCCCTTGGTGTGACTCTTACAAGAGTTACAGTTTCCCCAAATATTTTTTATTTCCTTGAAACACATCTGTGGTTTTTTGGGTTTCTTAAACAGTAAAATGGCAGATAGCAGATCTATTGCTAAAAGAAGACTAAGTTTTCTCTTTGGATTTTTCTGTTCAGTTTAGGAGGCTTTGATACATGAAACGAAGTAAATTCTCACAACAGAAAATGCAATAGACCAAAAGCTATAATTTTCAAAATTTTTATTTCCTTTTTTTTTTTTACTGCAGGTGAGATCACTGCCACACGATTGGTACAGCTGAACATTTCTTGAGCTTAAATTTTCAGGACACATTTGATTATACCAAATGCGACCTATTTGATAAACCAAATGCTGCTGCTTGTAATCATCAAGTTACATTAAATTAGCCTAATTGTCCTGAAATGAACCTCAATCTGTACAGGTTAGCTCGCCTGAAACAGCTGTCATCTCATGGAGTGAGATTTCAGCCTAGGATCTGCCAGACCCACGTGGGACATCTCCATGAGCCCCCATCCATATCCCCATGGGATAACCATGGGTGACCAGCCAAGGAGACTTTGACTGAGAGCTGTGCAGTGGGTATTACCACAGGCTGAATGGATGGATGGCAGGTAACCTGGAGCACGGAACGCCTTCACTTGGTACCATAAATTATGGAGAACCACCAGCAAACATCTTGTATCACAAGTGTATTGCCACCAGCAAGAGGCCAGCAATGGCCAGGAGGTTGTGGAGTGGCCAGGAAAGGTCCATCATCACTCCCTGGTGTGGAGCTGGGGATTTGATGCAGTACCAATATTTTCATATCCATAAACTCAGACAAACGTGAATCCAACTGGAAGGGAGCTCTGCTTTGCAGTGTACTCTGCCTCCCTCTCCTGGCCTGTTCCCAGGCACTGAATAAATCAAAAACTTTGGTGCAAAGTTAAATGAAAGCAGCATTAGGCAGATTAGGATATTTGTCCAATTAAGATGCCCAAAGCCTATAGATGAAAACAGTGGAGCCCTGAGGAAATCCTTTCCATCATTAACCCACTGACGCCACGCTGAGACTTGCAAAAAGCAGATTTTTGCCACAGACTTGGAGCTGTAACAAATGACGAAAAAAAGGATGGATAACAGGCAAGCCAAAACACCAATAATGCCAGTTCAAGGTCACAAGCACGAGTATCAAAGTCTAACAATTTCTACTCAGCCTTTCTTAAAAGAAACTATTACAATCACACTTTCTCATTAATCATTTTAACTTACAATAAATCGCACTCCCCAAAGGGGAGGAGGAGGGGATAAAAAGCATCAATCTTAAGCCACGATTCCCTAATTCAATCAACAAGAACGAAAGCAGCAAACCTCAAGTGAAACATTATCAAGCCCAATGAAAGTTAAGCATAACAAAATCCCCCTCTCCAAGGGGAAACCACAGCTTTCCTGGAGAGCAGTCAAACAGGGCCAGGGCATTCCCAGGTAGCTGGGGTCAGCTGGGTTAGAAAAGCTGGAAGAAAAGCAGGGGGGAAAGAAAACAACTAAAAAAACCTGTTCTACTTACAAGGCAAACCAGCAGCTCCAGCCTGCATTTGTGTTTTTATATGGTTAAACGTAAGTGGATGTTTAATTGTTGGCAACATTCGAAGTATCAGACTTCTACATGTATCTGGAATCCAGTAAAATGCTCGAGATCAATAGGGTAATTAGCATTAGATGCAATTAGATTCATGCAATCAGACTCTTGAGAATCTCATTTGTATTTTAAAACTTCCCTGTGTGTACTTTGCCAAAGCTAGAGATTATGTTGTCTTGGTTTGTTTGGGTTTTTTCCCACATAATGAACAATAAATTTTAAACGGGAGAAAGACCCTCCTGAAACAATGACACTCATTTTGGCCACCGCTGGTGGAATTTTACATCAAAATCCATGGAAAAATCTCACTTCTGAAATGCCTTTTCTGGGGTTCCTACATGCGTATAAATCTTTACAGGAGTTAATCCAATTTAACCAATTGTGAATGTTAAATTACCCTTCTAGTTCATTTACAGTTTCCCTTGAAGATAAAAGCCTCGCTGTATCTGCAAAAGCAGCATTTCACTGTTTACAGAAACCAAACCCCAGTTTATCAGTTCAGGTAGCAGACATTTATAACTCTTGATGGATTTGCTGTACCTTACCACGTGATTTACTAAAGCCCTGGTTCTTGGGAGGGGGGGGCAAGAAAATCTCAGCTTTCAGTTCAGAAACTGCATCTATTTATACAGGACATTTAGAAACATAAATCCAAGCCCAAAAAGTCTTTTTCCTACCTTGTTTTTTTTCTTTTTTTGTCAAAGCAACCAACTCAGCTGGGGCTGCCCAAATCCATAGGAATTAGCAACGAGGGCTCATTGGTTTTCAAGTCAATATGTTATCACCGTATTAGCAAACACATGGCAAATTGAAAGATAAGCTTGTGGAAAAACAAACCCCTCTCAGTTCTGCAATAGGCCACTGGAAATATATTCCCCAAGCTGAATATCAAAGAAAAAAGTGGGGGAGGGAAAAAAAAAAAGAAAAAAGCTTTATGTTTCTTTGAGAACATTTGTGCTGTCTCTCAGAATATATTACAAGAAACTGATTATTATTTTGTTTTCCAAAAACTTCTACTAAAAACCAGGCACTTGATAGGAAACGAGCATCCACACAGCAGCTGCTCACGGTTGTTTTCCCCCTGCACTGCAGGAGACACCAGCACAGCCGCCACCGGGGGTCAGCACTACAGCAGAAAGGACGTTTATTTTAAAAATACCGGCTTTTCTAGAAAAAATACAGATTTATTCAAGTGGTGGGTACCGACCATAGCTACATACAGATTAATGGAGAGCCGTGACTGAGAGAAGGGCTGGATTATTTAATGAGTTTTTTTTTTTTTTTTTTAAGTCATGGGTAGAGTTATTTTTCAAAAAGCCCTTTGCCATCATTACCTGCCCACAGGTGAAACAAAGAGGAGAAAGCCCAATTCCTTTGCAATCATAAAAATGACATCTTGATTTAACCTGTTGGACACTGACTGCATTATTCCCAGGCTAAACACACTGTGCTGGAGATCTTTAACACAGCAGGGAAAATAAAACATCTCTCCTGGCAACCTGCTAATGCAATACCCAGGGAAGCTGAAAATCTTTTTAGCAGTTACTGGAAGGAATATCTCTAGGAAACACCCAGAAGGATTTTGCTATCTCCAAATTAGGGCCAGTAACAGAAGGAAAACTTCCTAGACAAACTGCAATTCACTTGGAAGGCAAATCCACATGTCAGGGGCAGGGTAAATACCAAGGCTGGAACAGGCACTCAGAGCTCCACCTGCAGCAGCCGGGAAATGAGGATAAAAAGAGTAAATTAACCTGCCCAGAGCTCTGTGCTGCCACAGCCAGGTCGCCCTTAATATTTCCAACTCATTTAAGGGAGCTGAGGTGTCTTTGCACCACGCTGCACCTGTCCCACAAGGCTTACGGTCCATTCAGGAGAGCATTAAACCCTTATTTAAAGCCCATAGAAATTACACGTAGGCTCCCGGCGAAGCACACAAGTGCTGTTTATCGTGGGAACAGAAGGGCTCTGTGTGAGCCTTCAACACTCCAGCAGAAACACAAACCAGTAAATCCAAGGGATCCTCCACGTACAGAGCAGCCCTGGCACCCACTGCTGGGAAGGTTCAGGCAGGGCTGGAGGGGTGCGTGGGGTTTGTCCTGCCTCCCCCTGCTCGGGCAAACTGCAGCTGGAGGATACAGCTGACGCCTGTAATTCCCAGCCCCTCCAGATATAGACGTGTTTGGATCAAGCATTACAGAAAACACCATTTAATTTCATTTAATTTTCTGAAAAATACCAGTTTTCACGCTAAAATTAATTACGTCCACCGGAGGCGTGGAACAGATGGAGAATGGAATATGGACAGAGACCAATCCACGGGAATTCTCCAGGCGTGCACAACCCCAGCCAGGCTCCTGCTGGGAGCAAGGGCAGAGCTGCCCCTTTTCCCTCTCCCCTCCGGGATGCAGGGAACGGAGCATCCCACGGCTCCGGGAAGCACCGGGGTGGGTGATGCTCCACAAGCTCCCGCGTTGCCCAGACTCCCTGCTTCACCTTTCCCGGAGGTATCACGGCCACCGCAGCATCAGCCAGCAACCCTCAGACGTTTAACGTTGCAGCCACTGAAGCACGCTGTACCTTTGTCTCTGCGGCTGCAAAAATCCAGCTAATAACAAGCACCTCTGTAAAATAACCGGAACGGCTCAAACGAGAGGCAGAAACTATTTTTAATCCCCGCAGAGGGATGCTGCAGGGAGAACGAAGCTTCATTCAAGCTCCGCGCACACTCGCAGCATCAGGCGCTGTTAGATTTGCCAAGCCTTTGCAGACACGCTCCGAATTCCCTGAAATTTAACTTATTTACTTGCTAAACCAGTCTCAGCCTCCTCGGCGAATGACGGTGGGTGCTGTGCCCGCAGAATATAACATATTGTGCTGCAGCCAGCAGGAACAAGGGCACTCGGTCCCCGTAACCTGGGTCCAGCAGTGGGTGACGGCACCCAAAGCCGCTGGTGAACATTAAGCACATTCAGAGGAGGTCACGTAGCATAATGGCATCGCTCAAGTAATTGAGGGGGGAGGAAAAAAGGAATAGCAGAAATACAAGTAAATTTAATTACCTGGAACCTACTCTCAACACAACAGGCAGCGGAGCCCAGTTGGCAGAGCAGCACGAAGGCAGAGCCTGTGCTGAGATGGATGAATTGTGTAATTAACCAGGCTGTTGGCAATTTGCTCCAAGGTCACCATCTCTAGCTGCTGTACTGGGAGCTGTTTGAAGGCGGTTTTTGGATGAAGTCTTACTGAACGATATTGCAAAACTGCCCAGATGTACCAACTGATAACACAGTCCTCATTTGCAACCCACGACCCTCGGGACACAGCAATATTTCCTTTCTCTTCTGTAGGAAAAACCATGGGTTTCTCTATCCTCACCTGTTCTCTCGTTACCCAGAGCTTTGATGACACTACACCTTCATTTCCCAAACTAATCGAATCCAAACATAGTTTCCCCATCTCATACAACTTGACATATTTTATTTCATTTGAAGTCAGGGTAACCCATAGCTATTTCAAAAGTATTGGGGTTTGGCTCTGTAGGAAAGTTTTGTTTTGAAAAGGCTCAAATGTTTTTAGTTTCATCATTGCAGCCATTGCCTTCATCAGGATGATAAAGTACAGAGGTAATACCTCAGCCTTGTTCAGCTGATTTCCCCATTAAAAGGTTGATGGCCCAGCTATGTTCTAATAAAATACTTTCATTATTTCACCTCAGAATTTAGCCAAAATATCCATTTACCTGATTCTCAAAAATCCCCACCTACCATAAAATAGGATAAAGCCACAGTAAAGGCAAATACTTTGCTTAATGTCTCTCTTTCTGCTTTCCTTTTAACAATACACGGCCATTAAAATTGTCTCAAAGACCTCCAAAGAAAGGAAGGATAACTAATTCATGTTTGTAGCTGCAAATCTAATCATACGCGTGTTTTCAGTTCATTATTTTGGTGTCATAAAAATATGATGGTTGCTTTCAATTTGAAGGAACTATTACATCCTTATACTTTGCTATTCATGAACATTAATTGACAAAACCAAATTTGTCCGTCAGGGGTGCAGATGAACACTACCCATAATTTAATCACGACTAAATCAGCTTGCAAGTGGTTAGTGTACAGATGCTGCAATAATTGAGTCTATTGAGATGACAGGAAACAATTTATATTTAATTTATGCAAAGAAAAATATTTTCAGTGTTTTCTTTCTGTTGTTGGAGGTTTTTGTGAGGTATTTAATGGCATACGGCAGTCCTAACGTTTTGGAAAAGCTTTTCCTCACAATTTGAAGAATAAATCCCTCCTGCTGTGTATTATATATATACATGTAGGTACATGTATGTAATTTCATGCCTATTAGTATGCCCACAGGCACTGGCCCCTCCTCCCTCCCATTGCTTCTCTGCACTCGTCTGGTTTTAAGTAAATGAACCTCATCCGAGTGGACTTACCTGGCACAAGGGACTCTCCCGTGGGGCAGAGGTGACACAGGAGGTACCTGGCCATGGTGAGGGTCAAAGCAGACCCATGGCACTGGGCATCTCGCTCAACTCCTGGCCGCTGCTGCCCTTTAATCAGATCCCCGAAGTCCAGAGTACTACTCTGGGGAGAACAGCACCAGATCCATCACTGGAAATGTGAATTTAGCTGCAAAGTCCAGCTTTCCCCACTTCTTTAGAATTATAGAATTGTCTAGGTTGGAAGGGACCTTTAAGATCATCTAGTCCAACCATCAACCTAACTCTGATAAAAACCATCACTAAACCGTGTCACTAAGCACTATGTCAGCCCGTCTTTTAAATACCTCCAGGGATGGTGCCTCAACCACATGTGTAATTTTGCTTTTCATAAATACATCATTTCTAGCTTGACTGGAATTTGCAATAGGGCTGAGAATTATTTTGCCTGATGCAGAGTAAATTTAATAATGTGCCTATAGTTCAAATTTGAGCTTCATTTATGATAGCTTAATAGAAGAGATTATGTAAAAGGAATACAGTGCTGTTCGCTTGTGGCTTGAATATCCAGTGCTTCTGTAAAGACTGCTATAAAATAATTAACCACTGTCTGCTTGAGACTTTGCTGATACAGACACGGAGATTTTTTTGGACTGTTTCTGAGGTAGAGCTGAAGGATATAGAGAGCAGAATCCCATTTGCTTATGGTAAAAACTGCTAATAGATTTAAACATGAAATTAAGTGTATCAAAATTTTTGAGCACTTTTGGCAAGCTTACAAATGGGGAATTTTTAATCTCCTTTCTTTTGGCTTCTAATTGAAGGCTTTTAATTTATTAAAACTGTTAGATTGGCGTAAGTGATCTTGTAACCATGAACTCGGTTTAATCAAAAATCCTCTAGTGAAGCTGTAAAGAAGCTGCAACCGAATTTTCTTAACGTTGGGAAGTATTAACGTGCTCCAGATCCTTTGACCTTTATATGAGCTTTTTACTGAAGGCGATGTGTGAGCGCAGGCCAACTTTACTCCCTTCCTGAGAACTTTCATTCTGTGCCATAACTTAACTCAAAAGTCAGGTGACGCTTAAGGAAATGTGCATATCACTTACCAAGTGTAGGCTTTTTTTAGAAAATATTTATTGTTTCCTCAGGGTTACAAAGTAGTAAATGGTGCTTGTTGTTGATAACAAAATAGTGTTTATGGGATGAACAATAATACTGAAAATGAGGGGCTTTAAGGAATCTACTACTACTCAGAAAACAAAACTTGAGTTCTTCCCTTACAGCTTTATATATATATATACACAATAGATATAATAATATATATAAAAATATATATATTATAATTTTTATTGTTATTGTTTACCATTTTCATTGCAGCAAACTTTAAAATTGAGAGAGAAATGTGTTGGAAAACCTGCTGCTGCACAAATGCAGAGTGTTCTCAGACTTTGAGTCATACGTGCCATTTAATAATCGGATCTCCTGAAGGATGTGATGGTGTTTTCATCCAGGCATTTAGGAGACCAGAACGCAAACTGGGAAGTGTGTGTGCTTTGTTCAAGGCATTTGCTACTCGCTGATGTTAGGGACATGGTACTGAAACTAGGGGGAGTTGACTTGATCTAGTATCATTATTTTCATGTTAAAACAAATATACAGTAGCTAGTTCTTTTCTGGACGTGAGAACTAAGGATTGACAGGTGAAATTGAGGTGACGTGGTCCTGGCATTCATCTCTGAAGGATGTTGGGGAGGTCAAAAGTATATGTTCAGAGAGCACCTGGGTACCTTCAGGAAGGCTTCAAGATTGGCTACTGAGCGTGTTATCAGGTGAAACCCCAGTTCAGAAGTTCCCTAAGCTGATTCTTAATTTAATGGTAATTGAGGTCAAGGAGAGATCTTGGGGAATAATCTCTTTGTAAAAGCCCTTTAAAACATCATCTGTAGGTGACTCTCAGAATTGGGGTGCTCGGTTAGAAAAAACAATATAGCATTTCTTACAGAGAGTGGATGGGTTAATAGTCTGACTCCTGGCTAAATACATACTTTGTTTGACTTGCTGTGTTTGGCAGACTTAGAATTCTGTTGCTTTTTGAGCTAATACTGATAAGTCTTACAGCTTCAAGCTTGTTAAACATGGAGGTTGTTTACTTGCCCTTTAAAATGACTGAGATACTAGGGTACTGCAGGAGGTTGCCTTTCTGCCAGTGGAACTGTCTCTGCTAAATTATGGTAAAATGTTTAAAGTTTAAGTGTACTCCCATAATACACTGTTCTGGAACATACAGGATGTTCATAATTGTGCAAAGGAGGTAGTGATTTAACAGTGTAAGATTTTATTGCAGATATGTCACTTGTGGATCAAAATGACCTCGGTTCTTCTTGTCATTCTTTTAACAAGTGTCAAGCACATGCAAATATTGCTTTAAATTTCTAAAAATGCAATACTTCTGAGCTTTGTTAAATACCACAAAACCAAAGGGACACAGTTTAGAGAGTGGATAATAATTTTCAAGACCTCATTTTGATAAAAGGAAATGCACATTGGACTAAAAGTTACTGTCGTATTAAATGTTAGATGAACAGTTCTAAACGCTTTGTTACGGATTTCCTCAACTACTATTCTGAAAACTTTTTTGAAGAACATTCAAAGTTGTGCCTGCAGATGAAGTGAAGCAGGGTGTCGTCTTCAACAGAGAGGGGAGTTGGAGTTACTTGAAACACACGGGAAGGTATCTTAAAGATTTATTTTAAAACTTCCTTGAAGTTAGTTCAGATTGCCTTTTTTTTTTTTTTAAATAGGAGTGAAACTGGGGTGTGGCAAAAGCCGGTTTGCTTCATGTGTTTGTCACGGTGCTCTGAATCACTCAGGGTGACTTCAGTGTGAGTTGCAAAACAGAAGCTTGACTGCTTCAGGGATGAGGAGCTGAAAGTCGGTACCAGGAAAGAGCTGGTGATGTTGGACTATGCTTTTATCTTGCTGTGCCAACAACTCTCTAATTAGCGCAGTTCATTTGACTTAGCATTCTGTATCCAAAAAAATTGATCCGAGTTAACAGTAGTTCTTGTAAATTATATTCTTTCTTAAAGTCAAGTTCTGCGAAGAACTCCTGAGTAGTTTGTAGTCCTTTTTTCCTAATGTTTCATTTGTTGGTGTTTATTCTATTGTTAGGACTGCAATCTTCTTGCTATTTGTTTTTTAGGCTTTCAAAGTTATCATAACTCGGGTGTGAGAAGGAAGATTGTCATACTCAGTCATCTTCCTTCCTCCAATTGCCTCAAAAGTACTTGGTTCATTGTGCATTTTAGTGGGTCTTGGGACCTTCTTGATAGAATTAGGAGGAAATTGATGGAAGGATTCTTGATGGAAATTAGATGGAAATAGAAATATACGAAGTCTAAATGTTTTGCTTTTCAGTTTGTTGCAGAAAACTTCCTCACGCTTCAAACCTTACAAGGCTGGAAAAAGTGCTTCGCCTTAAGCCACAGGCTGCTTCGCTCTTTTGATGTGCGTGGAATAAGATGCGAGATTAGAGCTGTACTCCATGGACTGAAATTTAATACTTGATGTCCTTAAAGCTGCTACAAGGCCAACAAGATACTTAATGAACTATTGCTTGTGGAAAAAGCTCTCGCTGTGCTTTGACCTTCTTGCAGCTATGAACAGATCGCTTGGGAACACTGACTGTCAGGAAGGGCTTGAGCTCGTTATCTTTCCATTAGCAACATTTTATTCACTTGCGGATTAACTGTAGGGTCAGATTCTGTAGTCTAAAGTTTCTGATGCTTTGAGTTTGAGTTCGCTCTCAAACAGGACAGGATCTCATGAGCATCAGAAGAAGTGAGAGCTTCAGCTGGGGCAGGGAGGAGTTCAGCACCCTGCAGTCCCTCTGAGCTGGGCTGATGGTGAACCACAGCTGTAGGCACACTTTGAGTTATGTTGTTTGATCTCCTGGTAAGAAAAGCCTGAGTATGTTCAAATAGAGTTTATTGTCACCCTGCAAAGAACTCTCTCTTGGGAGACTAGAACAATAAGTTGCACTTACGGATAGTAAGCTGAAAAATCTATAAATGTGGTGACACAGAAAAATGAAAATAGATTATTAAATGCAAAATTACTGTACCTTTAATATATTTGTCTGGCTCTTTAATACTACATTTGATAGCTGGACAACCTCTTGCATATCTGAGATTAGAAAGTATTTTGGAGATGGCATTAAATTGTACTTATTGTGGTACCTTATTGTGTGAGGAAACTGCTTGCAACGTGATGGTAGCTTTCACTGGTCTCGGACGTTTGGTGACGTGTATCAGCAATGTTCCTGTAGCGTGCGGAGAGTGAACCTGTCTTGGTTTAGTAGAACCAGTGCCTCTAGTACAGCAAGTTACTTGGAAGCTGTGCTTCTGTTGGCATAAATGAAGCACCTCAGTGTTTTCTGCTCTAACAGCAGTGGGGAAGTGCACTTTTTTTTAGGTAGTTACGTGACAGTCAACCTGATAATGTGAACCCAGCCTTACATTTGTGTAGCGCTTGACTTGATGCTCCAAAGACGTGCTGGCGGAGTCCTAACCTTCTCTTGAAAGTGATTCCAGTTGCATGTTGAAGTAGTGGTAACTTCTTGTCATATTTTCAAGTGACACTAATAAATAGGGTCCTCACTTTGCTTTTACAAATAATGGCATGACTTGCCTTAGGGCATCAAATTAATGGTTTCTAGCACAAATATATTTGCTAATTTAATCTTTTATCCCCCTTATTGCAGCAGCAGTTTTGTAGGGCTTGTGCCACTTTCTACCATATCACTAAAAAGCTGGAAGTCACTTTGTGGTGAAGGTCCTAGTTCAAGATATTAATGAACTATTGCTGTTAGAGCAGAAAACACTGACGTGCTTCATTTATGCAAACAGAAGTACAGCTTCCAAATAACTTGCTGTACTAGAGCTAGTTCAAGATGTCACGCTGGGCGAGGGCTCTAACAAATGAGGTCTGTGAATATTGTTATGGTGCCATCTACCAGCTCATCTGCTTGACAGATTCGGGTTCCTCCTAAGGTGTTAGACTGATTGGGAGCAGCTGAAGTGCAAACATATGTTGGGATTTGCTTCCTTGGATGACAGAGAGGTAAGTGCTGGCAGAGCCAGTAACTTGTTACCAAGTGGTACCATTATCCCTCAGCTGTAGAGTGAGTGTGTGTCCAGCTTACCATGGTGGAGAGAACTGCTGAAGCTATTGGTGGAGCGAGGAAGTGTTTATTTGACAAAAGAGGCTTAAACTACGACCCTAGGAAGCAGACATGGTATTTGGTGAAGTTGCAGCTGTGTGAACTTTAATAGTTTCTGGTGTGTTGAATACCTTTAATCAGTGATGTGTGGGATGAAGTTGTACCTAGTGCACCTCCTGGTGTAGGCTGCTTGGTTTTCCAAGATAACCCTGAACTTCTTACAGGAGTGCAGTGCTCATGTCAGAATATATGTATTTTTTTTTTTTTATCTTTCCCAACAGGGATGAATTGAAAATATTGATGTAAAGCAGCAGGT
>JAOXJK010000008.1:2958997-2969356 GCA_025774025.1 Xenus cinereus
CCTCTTGTCCTGTCCCTGGGCACCACTGAAAAAAGACTGGCCCCATCCTCCTGACACCCACCCTTTAAGTATTTAGAGGCGTTGATCAGATCCCCCCTCAGCCTTCTCTTCTCCAGACTAAGAAGACCCCAGTCTGTCAGCCTTTCCTCAGCAGAGAGATGTTCTAGTCCCCTCATCATCTTCATAGACCTTTGCTGTACCCTCTCCGGCAGTTCTCTGTCCTTCTGGAACTGGGGAGCCCAAAACTGGACCCAGTAAACCTGATAAACCTTCCCAGGCCGAGGAGGGCACAGGGTTATGTTTAGCCTGCTTTTCCTCTGCTGTCCGAGAAGGGCGTCTCTAAACTGCCATCAATACCCTTTAAAAGACGAGCTGCTTGCTCCTCTGCAATCCCTGCAGAGGCTGATGACACGACTAAGTTTTATAGGGCTGAAGTAGGGGAGATTAACCTCCTCATAAACCACCGAGATCTCTCTCCCATCAGAAATTCCCCTCTGTGCACGGAACAGCTTCCGAAAATACATTCCTTTAAAGCCAGCCCTCCCTTGTTAAAAAAAAAAAGGAAAAAAAAAAAAAAAGAAGCCATTTAGTTGAAATCTTCCCGGGCAGCTGTAATCATGATAAAATGCAAAATGGTGACAAGTACCACAGATGGGGCTGTGTCACAGGCAACGAGGCCCTTTTTGTCACCAGGACATGGTGACGGAGAGGGTGCTGGGTTGAGATCCTGTGAATCAGCAGGGAACCAGAGGGGAAAGCACCCCGAGCCTGGGCTGTGGTCCTTTCCCTCCGTAACTGGGAGCTGCAGGAATACAAACAAACTCCACGAGCCCTGGAGAAGCAACAGAAAAGGTTAACGCTGTCCTGCCCTGCTGTCTGCCTTGTTAAAATGGATTTCAAGACAGAGTAGGAGTTATTTCCGAGCACAGCACAGCTCTGCAGTTGCCTGTACAAATCCAGGCTCTTACTGGGATGACGTGGCAATGAAAGACAAGAGAGTATCTTCATCTGGTGTGTGTATATCTCACAGGCTCAATCCTCCTCCAAGGAGGAGCTGAAAGGAATCATCGCATCCCTAAAGGGTCTGGACTTGACTGTCCTTGGGAATCTAGTCCTATCTCTGGTCAAGGAGAAGGAGAAAGGAAGACCCTCATCGTCATCACATCCCTAAAGGCGCCAGACTGACTGTCCTCAGGAATCAAGTCCTCTCTCTAGCCAAGGAGCAACAAGAACAAGTGATACAATGATTTGACCCTGTCTCCTCTTTTGGTATCACCTTGCCTTGCATGGGCTTTGCTATTCTCATTTTTTTGGGATCCACACAATGCTGCAAGTAGCCCCTCATTGCACCCAGCCAACCCATTCCAAACCAAAACTTTGGGCCCACTTGAAATCCAACTTCAACTTTAGGCCAAGGCAGAATCATAGAACTGCTCACGTTGGTGGACCTTTAAGATCATTGAGTCCAACCATCAACCCAACACTGATAAAACCCACAGCTAAACCATATCTCTAAGCACCACGTCTGCCTGGCTTCTAAACACCTCCAGGGATGGTGACTCCACCACTTCCCTGGGCAGCCTCTTCCAAGGCTTAATAAACCTTTCAGTGAAGAAGTTTTTCCTGTTATCCAATCTGAACCTCCCCTGGTGCAACTTGAGGCTGTTTCCTCTTGTCCCATCACCTGTTCCTTGGGAGAAGAGGCTGACCCCCCCTGGCTACACCCTCCTTTCAGGGAGTTGTAGAGAGCGAGAAGGTCTCCCCTCAGCCTTCTTTTCTCCAGGCTGAACACCCCCAGCTCCCTCAGCCTCTCTTCATAAGACTTACTCTCCAGGGCCCTCACCAGGGGAATTTGTTTAAGCCCTGAACACCCTACATTCCCGTTTTTGGAAAATACTGTTTTTCTCCACTTTTCCAAGCAGGTACAATACATCACCCTCAGGACACAACCTACTATTTAGCCATGAGAAAGAGCTACGCTCCACTGTCAGAGACCCCTGACCCTTCTTCTCAGCCACACACCACGATTCCCATGAGATTTTCAAGTCTGGGGAAAAAATAAAAAAAAGAAAAAGAAAAGAAACCAACAGGAAATCCACTCACAGATAATAAACCCTCCAATCTGCTATACTCCATTTTGCTCTCTGAAATGCTGTCTCCATTGATTTCTCATGAACTTCACATTAACATGTCTAGAGCATTAGCTAGTTGTTGTCTTCTGTCCCTCTGCCCTTCTGAGCCCTGGGCAGCACCCCTGGGTCACCTGCGGCTTCCCCAGCAGAGCAGCAACACCACAATATTTGTGATTAAAAGGAGAACATTATTAAGCAATGAAAGGTATAAACAGCAAATAAACTCCATCTATAAGGCACCGATCACTGTTTTCCTGCTGGAGAGCACAGCACCGCCTAACAAAGTGAAGAGAGACAAATGTCACCTTTTTTTTTTATCCCTAGTAACAGCTCATTCCACTGGGTGGAAAAGAAAAATGTTAGTGATATTCCCATTTCATTTCTGTGGCCCTTTAATCCATTCAGCTCAGGCAGGAGCACGTCATCTGTCAGGGAGGATTTTTACTTATTGCCTTTCTGGGGAGAGGTAAATGACTTTTCCTCCTAGTGCTGGAGCTGGCCCCGGAGAGAATCAGATTTGCTTGTTTTCCCCCAAAACACAAAACTCAAAGGGCTTTTGAAGCAGTTTGTTTCTGATGCATTTCTTGTCATCTCAGAAAAATAGAGGTTTTCTTTCAATAAAAATGATACCTCTTTCCACACCAACGCACACAAGGTTATTTAACATGACAACATCATGCACGGGAAGTTGGCAGGGATCTCGTTCTCCAGCACCAGAGCGATGAGCAGAGATTTCTGCCGGTTGTTTTCAAGCTGCTGAAGCCTGCTGTAATACCAGGACCCAAACCCAGATGATGGTTCCACCCCAAGGCAGCAGAAACCTTCAAGGCCAGGCACATTTAGTCAAAGGGAAAAAGCAATGTTCCCACCCTCGCCATTGAATTTCTATAGAATAACAGTCAGCCCATAACTTTGTAACACTGCAGTAAATTTTCTATTCCAAGTTTCTGCCCAGCATCTGGTACCTGCACTGAGCATCACAAGTCTATTGCCCAGGAGGGATCCCTGAATTCATCTCACCTCACTCACCCGATACCTGCTCCTGCTTCTTATTTCCTCAAAATGAGGAAATCGGCTCTTGCACAGACCTAACCTGCAGAACACTAATTAGCCAAGACTGTTGTCAACATCTTTGGAAACAGGGTCTCTTTGCAGTACACACACAGAGCGTGCTCTTGGGAGAGCAAATGAAACAACTTGTTACCATGAAAAATTTATTACTGACTAATGCACGTAGGAAACCTAATGCGCTAAGTACCGAGGAACGCGTTTCCAGCCCTGATCCAGTGGGGTCTCAAACCAACCGATCCAAGCACGTTTTCTGCTGACTGTTTTCTCTTGTTGTCCACGGGAGGAAAGAAGCCCTGTCACAAAAGGTTTGCTCAAACGCTCTCATAGCTGGAGCCTGGGCTCGCTGAAGTGTTGTACTTAAGGAAACCCAGGGCCAGAAAGGATGGCAGCTTTGATGTGAACCCATTAAATCATCTCTCTCCATACACATGTGGCAGAAAACGAGAGGGGCACAGCTCCCTAAGTGCCTGATGGGCACTGCTAACCTCTGCTTTTGGGAATATGTATCACTTGTGCTCTGTTTCAGCTCCAGGTAAAAGGCTTAAAAGCAGATCCCCCTGTTGGTATTCAGTTAAGTCACGGGAAAACACACAAGGGACTAAAGGACAAAAAATATGGGAACACAGATGTTAAACATTCGTCTCCTCAGCCTCACTTTGAAAGGTCAGAGATTTCCTTCGACATCTTGCAAAGGGCTGAGATTTTCCCATAAATTCTTCCCTGGTTTCCTGATGCATTTTTTAGATCAGCAATGATATTAGTAAAGTTTTCTTCATGAAAGACACCTACAAAGGTGTTATTAGGCACAAAAACATCCCCCATGGAAGTGCAGGAAGTTATAGATAAGCATTGAGCTGTGATTATTTTTTAAAAAAAACTATCCACAAAAAACAAAACCACAGAACACCCTGCTCTGCTGTGACTCTGCTCCTTTAAGCTGTCAGTGCTGAGTTCCCCCCAGACCTGACTTGTGTGCTAGAAAATGTGTCTGCTCTGTGACTGTCGTCTTCATTTCTCATCAGTCCATTGCTCTCGACCGGACGCCTTAGAATCACCTAAAAGCAAGTCACTGCACCTATAGCATCCAATGCAACAGAGGCATTCCTTTGATCCTTGGAAAATTTGCTGCCTTCTCCAGTGAAAAAAAAAAAAAAAAAGAAAAAAGAATACAAACAGCATCAAGAGCCAAATCACTCCTTGGCTGGAGCATAAATACAACAGCAGTACCCTCCCTACCTCTGTTCCCTTTCGACTCCAGACCCTGCTCACAGTTTCCTTGCCCACGCTGTTGAAAACTCCTTTTGCCACCAGGATTTTCCTGGTGCAAAGCAGCAAGAGCGGGGGTGGGAATGGATCCCCCAAGGGGAGGCGAAAACTTTCCGCCCACAAGGAAAAGAGAACTTGGGAGCGTGGTCCCCAAGGAGGCTGTTTGCTCCTCATGCTCGTGGCATTTTTTTGCCCGGTGTGTTTTGTCACCAGAGAGCTACAGCTTCGCACCATGGCCACAAGCCACGGGCTGGCTCAGCTGTTTTGTCCCAGCACCACTCAATTCCACCTACCCTTCTTTCCCCTCCCATCTACCTACTCAGAGAAGGACCTCGCTGTCGCAGAGAAGGTGCTAAAGGAAACATCACCATATTTTGAAGTCTTAAGAGAAAGGCTTGCTCAAATTGTGCTTCACAGGAGAAAAAAAAAAAAAAGAAAAAAGAAAAAAAGGAAAAGGAAAACCTTAGAGTGGCAGGATATCTCTGTACAAACAGACACTCAAATGCAATCTGTAGTTTGACAGAGCTCTGGGTTTGGTTCACGGTTCTACACACGTCAGATTTGCAGTCTTTGCCTCAAGGAGCCCTGCTCCTGAGGAAAACTTCATCCAAATCAGAGGGTACATAGTCAATTTTTTTTAAATGCTATTTTGTTTTAAAACCATATTCAACCACCAGATAAAGGAATCCTATGTTGCATATTCAACATTTTGTTTGCAATAAGGTGCTCAACCAGCTGAGATTCCAGGGATTTCATTCTGCAGGACAAATATATCTCATAGGTAATGCCACATCTCTCTCATCTCACAGACCTCTTGAGAGGAACCAGATCAAGAGCTAAACTACAAATCCAGGGGAAAAAGGTAAAAGCTTTGAGCCACATTACATTCATTTCCATAGATGAACTCCTAAGAACTTTGAATCACATCCTTATTTTTCTATTTGGTAGCTAAACCAAACTCACATCCATTTATGGAGCAACCATCAGTGGGATACAAAGTACACACACTGGATATTATATGTGTAATTGAAAGATAATATGTAAACATCACAGTGCAACATCTTAATGTCTGGATGATTTTCAAATTACTTAAACTTTCTTGTTCATGCTGGTCACATCTTGAACTGAATTCCTTACTCCATGACCAATGGAAAATTATCTGGCAAGATATTAAAAAAAAAAAAAAAAAAAGGGAAGCCTAACAAATCAGCAGCATCTGCGAGCCAAAGAATTAATGGAAAATGACAATTAATCTAATGGAGCAGTGAGTCAGAGAATAATACACAGTGATAAGTCCAGAAAACTACATTATACCAAAGAGGCTGCTTGAATTTTGGCGGCATATAAAGTGGTTTCTCTGCTAAGCCTAATTCTTCAAGAGAGCCCTCAACTCTCCTCAAGATCAGATCTCACTCCATATATTCAATACTTCATGGGAAGACAGAATGGAAATACTCTTCAAATTCCCAGTCTCGCTCATTTTTAAGTTTCATAGTGCCAATCATAAATCTTTCAGACATTTTTATTTTTTTAAATTCAGAAACTGTCAAATGGAAAAAACCTACAGCCTTTCATTCTGGTTTTAGCAAAATTTATAGCAAGAATCTGTGCCAGATTCAAGTCCGTGCTTCAAACAAGAAAGATCCCACAGCATTGCCTGGCAGACAGGACTTTCAGCTGATATCGGGAAGATTTAGGACTGGCTTATGAAGCCTCCTCCTCAATTGCTCCTTTTGGAAACCTCCAGCCTTCTAGTTAGGTTGGACTGGATAAAAAACCCAAACAACCTGCGTGGCTCATCTGTGAAATGAAAACCCTGTTCTCTGAGCAACCCTAGACAGGAATTACAGCCCCTCTATTGAAACTACACTCTCTTGAAAGGTGACCGTGCCCCCAGCCGACACCGATGGATCTTTCATGCATCAGGCAAATTTAATGCCTGCAACAGCAAGAATTTACTGCCTTGGGAAACTGGAGCTTTGTCAGTGAACTCCCAAACCAGGGAGTTGTCAGCTGCAGTATTCCCATCGGCACTATTCCCTGTGCTCAGTGCAAATAAAAAAAAAAAAAAAAAAAAAAACAAACCAAAACCCAGGCAATTGCAAGGAACAGATCCCAGCAAACAAATTTATTGAGGAGTAGTGAAGTTGGTAAGGTAAGAGGCAACAGCACAGCAGGGTAGAATAGGAAGACAGAAAACTAATTTTTAAAAGACCATCCTATGTAACGTGCAATTAAACAGTGCTGCAGAGGTTAAATAAAGATCAAGTACTTGTGCAAAGGGCAAAACAGCTTCGGAGCAGGGCTCCCAAATGACAACATACTCTTTAGGCTAATATTGCGATTACCGTAGTACAACCTAGGGTATTATGCAAATCTACAGAAACCATGCATGAATAATCAGCCACTTATGCAGAATCAGCTGCATGGAAAAACTTTTAAAGTCTTCCACTAAACGGGAAGAGGTGCAGCCGGCAGGAGAAAAGTTAACTTTCAAGAAATTCAATATTTGCTTTTCAGAGCAAGTTACTGACGAGCAGCAGTAGGCCGGAGGGGACACACATTCGCAATGGGATGCCACGCACCTCCTGCTCTGTCCCCCGAGGACACATACTGCTACACAAACCTGAGGCACGTTCTGCCAACAGACCCCAGCTCTTCTTGCAGGTGCTTTGGAGGAAAAGACTCCTTCTAACAAAGGCAGAAGCTACAGAAAACATGAGATGTTTCCAGGTGGCACAGGAAAGTTGTGCTGTCAAGTCTGTGATTTAGTTAGAGTTCAGCGTCTCTCCAGGCACATAGTCTGACATTTAATTAAGGCCAGGCTCTTTATCATTCAAGCACATCACAGTGTGCTTAAAAAAGCCCAAATGCCACCAACGACAGTGATGTGGTACTGGGTGCCTACAGCTCTTGCTCATGGTATTTGGACTATACAGGTCAAAACTTGACTTCACGTAGCTCCTCGGAAATTGTCATCCCAAAAGGATCACAGGGGGCAAGATCTGGTTTTATGGTTTGTAGAGGCACTTTCACAGCCCTACATGATGCAGAGCCCTTTCACAGCTCTATCCCAAGTGTCATTTGTTCATTGGCATAGGACACAACTAAGTTACAGTGTCCCAAACCTGTATCCCCTCCTGTTTGCTTAGGACATCCTTCCTGCCCACATTAAAACTCCAGAGCACGGTGACAGCTTGGGCAGCCAAGTTTTCCAAGGCCCTCTGAGCACAAGCACGTTCACAAACACGTCAGCTGAAGTTCTGCTCTCAGACACGCTGAGTGTATATTGAATAGAAAGATCACATAGATGTAAACCACACACACACATAATCTACTCCTTTGCTTTGAACATCAGTGACATTCGCAGCAGCCACCCTTATGTTGCACTGCGCCTCGCACCTGAAGCCTGCACACGCCCGAGAAGACACCGAGAAAATCCTACCAGAATGATCCACCAGAAGGAAGAAAGTCTTATGGTTGTATTACTGAGGTGGGATTCCAAAGCCCTAGATTCACAGGTTTTCCCCCTGGCATTTCCCTGTAAGAAAGGGAAAGCAAACACAACTAAAGTCACTACCTGTGTTTTCCCACCTGGTTGGTCTTACTCATTTGGAAACTAAAACCCCCACTTGGGACAGGGCTTTCTCACACATCTCTTCTTTGTGTAACGTCTGACATAATGGATCCACAGCCCTTGGACTGATCCCAGGCCATATAATATGAGAGATTAATACCAAACCCTCTTGAAAAACTGCCAGATGTTTCCTTGGAGGCAGCAGCATGATCTCAGGCTTGATTAATTGAGTAGTTGTCCGCTAACGAGTCATTCTCCTGTGAAAGTAATACGAGAGGCACAACAGAAGTAGCACAGAAATCTGCAGCTGAAGCCTAATAAATAATATTTTGGATCTCGCCACTTAAATAGAAACACTACAAACCAAACATCATCAGTTACACAATTGGGTGGAGAGAAAGAGAGGATGGGACACTCTGGAGAACACATTTGCTGAGATACATGCACCATCACAAACAGCACTAAGAAAGTACCAGTAGGTCTGAGTAAAACAAGCCCTAGAAATTCAAAGCAAGTGTCATGGCATCATTCCAAAAAACCGGGCTTTCTCCCCAGCCATAAGTAAATACATACATCCATTCTCAGAGGTACCTGTAAACAGGGATAGGAAAAAGAGACCAAGCCTTGTAAAATTCATTATGCCAGTCTATTAATCTTGGGAACTCAGGTCTGAAGGAGGATGATAGTGCAAAGCCCTGGAGCACTTAATGGAGCTTCAGAGCACCTGTGCAGAGCAGGAGGGAAAGCAAAAGGCAGACACAGGAAATTTGGGTGCAGTTGTTGTTACACACTCCTTCCTTAGCATTCAAAATAATCAGGCCTGTCTGTAGAGATGTTACAAATGTACAAAAACAACTGGGAAGAGGAGCAGAGCTTCTAGGTGCTACAGTAACATGAACAGCCAGAAAAAGCAAAGGGAAAAACACAAATACTTTGTCCTTTATAGAACTGAATTCCAAAGCAGAGATCTGCACACCTGGAGATGCTTGGTACTGCAAGTCATCCACCAAAACAACACATCAACTTCCAGTTTCAATGTCATTATTTTAAACTGGAAAAAAATTGCTATATGTATTTTGTACACACCTAAACATAATGGTAACTTCCACTGTCAGGTGAAGAGCAGCTTGTTCCAGTCCACGGTAACCCAAAACACAAAATCATCCCAACCTTTGCCTCAAATTTGTAACTGTTTAGACGTAAAGCTTTTAAGTGGTTTGGGGAGAAGTTGAGGCAGGGGCAAATGCAACAGGGGTCACTCCAACTTTCCCTTTGGAAAACACCACGTTTGGGGAGGAACTTGGGAAACAGCACAGGGAAGGGAAGGAAAGAGAAGGCAGGGATGGGATTAAGGATGTTGCAGACCAGGAGGTGAGATGTAGGGCGTCGAGGCCGTACGTACACGCGCGCGTTCCCCTCTTACCTGCTTCCATCAGCTGGCACTGCTGCCCGAAGACATGCGAGAAGGTAACGGGGCCTGTCGCAGAGCCAGAGGTCACCGGAGAGGAGTCCATAGCTCTCTTCGGGTCCTTTGTGTTAGTCATGGGGCAGAGCCCAGCAGCTGTGAGAAGCCTCCTGTCCCCCACAGAACCTCAGCGGGCAGGAGGAGATCCCCACTGAGCCTCCTCCCAAGCCCAGAGGGGGCTCCTCTCTCTCTTTTCAAGGGAGAGCAGCGGCACAGCTGTTTTCAGTTGAGTGCCATCAGGATACTCATTGAGACCTGTCTCTGCCTTTTCCAGGAGTTTTGTGCTGTGTCCTAGGCAGGTCTGGTGGCCTCACGCACGGAATGAACGAAGGCAATGAAGGTTGACCCCTTCTGGGGTACCTGCCATAGTTATAGCAAAGATCCGAGTCTCTTTTCTTCTCCTTGTGGAGCCGAGACGTCTAAACCCAGCAGTTACTGCCTCCATCAGCTTGGGCACATCTCTCCAAGGACCCCAGGGAGTTTTCCCCGTGCGAGGTACCGGGATGCTGACCCTCCGTCCTTCCCGAGGACTCTGGAAGATGCCGAAGTACCAGAAAGATCTCAGCCTCCCTCCGGGGTCCTGAGCCCAAGGTTGACGTTGGGAGGTCAGAGGAGGCTTCCAGAAGCCGATGGGCAGAGGAAGCCCGGGCTCCTGCCGCCCAAGATGGTACCCGCCGCCGCGGGGGCTGCGGGGCTCCCGGCCTGAGCCCCCCCCCCCACTCCCGCCGTTTAGTCCTTCCTCCCGGCCCTCTGCCTCCCCTTCCCCCAGCAAAAACGGGCGAGGGGGAGGAGATTGGAGCCGCCGTTAAATAACATCGCCCCTGCCCTGCTGCAGTGTCCCTCCCTCC
>JAOXJK010000008.1:2969510-2986831 GCA_025774025.1 Xenus cinereus
ATAATTGTGGATGTTTACTGAGACTCCTGACTAGTTTCATATACTGTATTTCGAAGCTACATGGAATCATCCCCCGATGCTGTCCCTACCTTCCCTGTAAATACCGACCGGGGCTGCTCGGGTGGAAGAGGGGCCAAGAGTTAACTCCCAGGAAAGCCTGACACAGCTGATTCATCTTCCTTTTGAAAAGTCCCTCTTGCCAAGGCGAGGGATGCTGACTCCAGGAGCTCTGCATAATTTTATCCCCCGTGAGTCATCAGCGCTTTCTTTGGGAAGCCTGCTGGGAAGGAAGGTTACGGCTTGGAAAACACACGCTGACCTAGCTGGAAACACAAACCCGTCAGATTTTAGCAGCAGAAAGCCCAGGGTGGACCATGCCAGTCACCTGCAGGTAGCTCAACCCCGGGGGGAGGCCGGGGGGGTGATCTGAGCCCCAGCTGAGGCAGAGGGAGCCAAAGTGACTTGCCCGGGGACACCTGGAGAAATGTTAGCAGCAGGGAACTGAAGTGCTGCAGGTGGTGCAGGTCCTCCGGCCAGACCACTGCGCAGGGCGGACACTCCACCGCTGCCCAGAACATCCCAGTCTGTCTCATTTTATTGTGTCTGCTCCCTCTCCCTCTAGAGCCAAGAAGCCGGTAGATTTAGTACTTTAACAGCGGGTAGGCTGGTGGTATACTGTGAAATTATCACCTCCCATGGGATTGCTGCTTCCTATAATGATTAAAATGCTCGGATCGGCTATGGCAGAGTACGATCCAAGCAAACAAACAAACAAACAAACAAAAAACCCCAGAGACATTTTTGCATGTTTATTTTGCCAAAGAACAGGAGCAATTTCTGTCCTCACAAGGAGACAGAGATTTAACTTGGCCACCTTCTCTGTTACATGGAGGAAAGCAAAATTTGGCCCGTTTGGTTCAGGTGCCTTCAAAGTTCAGGTATTTATTCCTGTGGCTGTTTTCTTCCTTCCTGACTCAGGTGCCTGTTTGCTCTCTCTGACCATGCCCAGAGCAAACCATCACTTGAGCAAAGCCCGTTGATGTTTGAAGCCTACAGGAGCGTGTCCTAAAACTATGGCAAATGTCAAAAAAAGCTGATATAAAAAGAATGGTGTGTAGTTGGGTGGGAAGGTGAAGAGCAAAGGGACTAGAGTCAGTTCTACCTCCAGCATCACCTTGTGCAACATGTTCTCCTGATCACGTAGCAGAACACGCTCCCAGAGCTCCTTGGCAACTGCTCTGTAAAATCCCCCGCATCACTGCATCCAGCTCTGAAATATTAAAGCATAATTAAAAATAAAAAAAAAAAATTATACAAGAGGCTACCTGAAAGTCCCTTTCCCCTATTTCCTTAACAAAACTTTTCCAGCTCTTCAAGGTTTCAGGGCTTGTTGTGTTGCAGAGTGGTTCACAGATACAGTTTTCCTCCTCCCCAATTCCATTACGCATTAAGAGAGTGCATTGAAGTGTCCTGAAAAGCAAAAAAAGCCCACCCAAAAGTCAGAAAATCCATATTCTGCAGACAGTAAGGACTCCGCCACTTGTAAGGTGGGTACCCTGGGTATAGGAAAGCTTCCCAGAGAGGAAAGAGAGAAAGTGGGAAAGTCTTAAAGCTTGTTTAGTATTTGATTTCCAGAGCATGCCTTGTAGCTACAGTGAAGGGGAGATGGCAAGGTCTCTGCCACCTCCAGCTCCCCGCGGCCCCCCAGCAGCATCGGGGTTTGGTGGTTGTCTGTGGGGCACTGTGCAGCGCTTACACAACAGGCCGAGCGGCCACGCTTCGTTTAACACCATTGTTCACAGCTCGCAGCCATTAGATCAAGTCAGTACATGCCCCTGAAAACCAGAAAGCAAGAAAACAAGCCCTCTTGTCTGGGCTGGTTTGGGAGCTGTGGACCTGCTCAGCATCGGGACCTTCTCGCCCGGCGGGAGGCTGGGAGCAGATCCACAGCACAGGAGCACAACAGCGTTTGATCTTTCCTCTGAAGAACAGACTAAGGGATGCTCTGATTTAGATCAGTCTATTTTGCTCCTAAGAAGTGGCCCTCTAAGAGGTACAGAAATTTTCCTGTGGTATTTTCCACCTACTTCACTGCAGTTCACCTGAGTTTCACTGACACCACTTTGCGGTGCCCAGTGCCATCCAATGCCAGACTTTCCCTCGCCGGGCCTCTGCAATCACCGCGACAATCTGAGGTTTATTTAACATATATGAGGTTTCTTAAGGTGTCTCCGCCCCAATTCTGCAGGTTCCACTGCTAATTCCATCAGCTACAGCGAATGACCCCACATAGAAAATAACTACTAATAAAACAGGCAGATAAACGGACTCAAAGCTTATCGTTTTAGGTGAAAAGGAAAAATATTGGGGTTAGGAATAATGGGTTAGGAATAATGTGACCTTCATTAAGACACTGGAGCTCACTGTAAGAGATGCTGTGCTCGTACATGGTGAAGAGAACCTGGCAGCGTGGGAGGGAGGGGAGAGGGTCAGTCCCTGCCCATTAGTGAGTGGGAGCTTATTCTGCTCCTCTCCTCCCCAGCACAAGCCGTGTGCTGAACCGGGAAGTGTCAGCTTCCGTTAAGCTTAATGAGACGTAAAAACAATGGCAGCATTCTCAACTAGGTATGAAAAGACTTCTGTTGGCAAAAAAAAAAATGCCCACCCAGGCACCTCGATTACCTCTGCCAGCCCTCCCCAAACCCACCCAGCCTTCCCTTAGGTTGGACTCCGCCAGGGCAGGGCTTGCCCGACCCGACCCATCTCTCTGGCCACCTGGTTAAGGGGAAATCCCACACCTGGCAAAGAGCATCTGTGGGTACAGAGCTCCGATAGCCGCCCCGTGGCCTCCAAACGGGAGCACAAAAGGTGTCCAGTGACTGTGACCACCTCGGACCGAGCTCCCACGGGCAGCTTTGCTTTCAAACCTTCACTTTCTCCGTGGGAGTTCTGTGCAGTCATTAAGGCTTTTTGCATGATCACTGCTCTGAAAAGCCTGTGTTCCTGCCAGCCATCTCTAGAAATGAAAGTTCACTCTTTATCCGTGTTTGCTTCCTGTGAGCTTTGTCACAGATAAAGCCTCAGCCAGCTAAGGGGCAGGTTTGGTCCTGTGTGCCTTTGGATTACCAAGAAAAAGAGAGATGTGACCCCAGCTGGATGCTTGCTTGCTTTTCAAAGGAAAAATTAACAGAAATAACACCACAATAGACTCTGAGTGGTCTACCCCCTTCATCCCAGATCCACCAGACTACCGCCACGTGGCATCTCTTCTTTGAAGAGCCTTGTTCTCCCCCAGGTTGATGTCGGCGCCCTGGTCAGAGACAGTGTGGTTATAACATTTCTGCTTGGCAGAGGGAGGTCACCGATGGAGCCAAACACAGCTGTTCATTGGGAAATTTACTCCGGTGCAAAAACACGAGCAGCTTAATAACACTGCAGTTGAGTTACCATCGAACTTCCAAGTGAGAAGCCCACCTAACGCACCTTTATTAGCACTCGGTTTGGAACAACCAATGTCTGTGTGGGCGTGACATTTTACGAGGATGTAGCAACCAATTTTCTCCACACTGATCATCAGTCGACCTGACAGGGAGTTCAAAAGTCCCGAGATGCCAAAGGAGTGGCTTTGTGCCCCTCCAGCACCACGGTGACAGCAGCACAGGAGCAGGTCACATCAGGACTGAAAAGCCTTGGTAAATGCCAACTTTATGGGTATCTGCTTCTCTTCCACACCCAAACATCTCACTGCACCAACAACAGTGTGCCAGGTGAATATGTGCGAAAGAGAAAGAAGAACTGGGTTAAACTCATTACATCGATAGAATAGGTGTTTCATTACAGAGATATTTTACATCTCTAGAAATACCCCGTGCAAGAAATGAGGGTTATTCACAACCATGTTCTTAGCAGCAAAGGATTCTGGAATGGAGGAATGGAGGAGGACTCAGGAAAGAACACAGAAAAATTCAGATATCATCCCTAATGAGATGTCATCAGCAATGAATGGTAACAAGTGAGAACTCATTTCTGGTGTGTCAGAAGCCAGTGTTTCACTGTTAGGAGGCAGAGACCCAGGAAAAAAAATAACAGACAATGATTTTTGCATTTGCTTCCAGCACAGCACTGTCACAAGGAGGGCTGGCAACATCGCTGGCTGGATGCATGGGATGTAGGGATGCAATTATTCCTCCGCAGACAAGACTACGGAGATCAGTTCTGGAATGTTTAAGCAATCCTGACGCCTGTGTCATGCAAGGAAAAATGAGTATTTTGTACAACTCGCAATGAATTTGAAGCACTGCACTTAAGGTTTGGCATCAGAGACAGCAATTAAACATATTTCTGCCTTCCTTCAGATTACATCTCCATCAGTTCTTGGCTGAAAGAGAGTTTTGTTTGGTTGGGCTTTATTCTTTCAAAAAAAATAGAAGTCCGAATGTCACAGAAGAAAATGATGTAAGTGGTGCAGAGAGAAAAAGCCATACTCTTTTAGAGTAGTTTATCAAAAGTAAGGCTGAAGTATGGTTTAATTAATGTCTGAATATCCTTGTAGAAAAGAAATCCCAGCTATGAAAGGAGTCTAATCAGTCAGTGCTAGGCACAAAGAGAAGCTGAACTCAGATACAGACATTATCTACTAGGAAAGGAAACAGCTGGGATATTTCACTTCTCAAGGTTAAATTAAGATGCATTCCTAAATTGATACGCCCCAGGTAAGCCCTAATCACTGCACCAAATAGAGACAACAAGAATGAAGTTCAGGGACCCTGTCAGTTAAGCACTTACAGGAGAATTCAATGCACAAGAGAGTAGATATATCGGGGAGATGACAGGATAATAATGAGCAGTATGGTTTATGGTACAAATGTTCCGATGTGATGCTGGTCTCCAAACGGTCTGTCCCACAGAGCTTCAGCCAGGGGGATGAGGAGACGATCCTGGAGATAACACCCCCCTGCCTAGTTCTCCTCACAGCCATCGACGCTGGCAAAGCAAGGGCAGGAAAAAATTAATAGAAAGCAAACCAACCCTGCAAAGCCCTGCTGAAGTCAAGGTGACCCAAAACTTAGCTGAGCAGTGAAGAAGAGGGGGGTTGTGCTATTTTCATTAGCGTCTCGTATCTAAGATAATATTTCCAGAGCAGTTTAATCTTTAACAACTGCCTCATCTTCCTCCGAGGCAGCTGCAAAGCAAGCCATAAACCAAGAGCAGCACGGCTTGAAATCCCCTCCCACCCCCAAGCACCTGTCTGTCTGTCTGTCCGGCCCCCTCCCCTTCTTCACCGGAGAATAAACGCCGATTATCCGTGACCAGGGGGCCAGAACATGCTCCTCTGTCAGCTTCCCGGGCAAGCTCATCCCTAAACCGAGAGCGACGTCTCTCGCATCAGGAGGCACAGCTATTTCTGTGTGCCCTTGTGGGACCGGGCCGGGGGCATCCTTCACCCCGGCTGCCAGTCAGCAGCCGCGAGGGCTTCTGAGCCACGACCTTGGCTTGATGCAACCCCAGCCACCCCAAGGCGAAAGGCTCCATCGCTCCTAATCCAGGAGAACGTTACTCAGCAGAGCTTGATGCACGTTGCCGTTTCTACCCTTCTGGCCCACCTCACACAGGAGATGACAAGCTGTCGGGGACCTCGGGTGGGACGTCCTTGAGTCCTCCGTGTCCACCAAGGGTTTTTTCCTTCACGATATTCTGTACGTCCTATAGCCTTGAAGGACTTATCTATACCAAAAAATGGAACAGCCCAACCCCTTTTCATACCCGAGGTTTTGTGAGGTGATTCTGCCACCGGCAGCGCCGTGTTGTCCATGTCCTTCTGCCTCCCGGCAGTGCCAGCAGCGGGACACACGGAACAGGATTTAGGCAGTAGCTTCATTATGAGAATGTTTTTTTTTCTCCTCACCTGTTTTTGAAGGTAATCTTCCAAAACAGCCCCGGCTTTTATAAAAAAGAGTAATTAGTGCCACTTCACGTGACAGCACAGACAGATGAAAGCAAGCGCGTAGCTATCTAGTCAAAGAATATTTCAGAAGATTCTCACGCAGGGAGAGAATGACAGTTCAGCAAAATCTGATCACTCAGAACTTAACTGAAACCGAATGCTATTTAATAAAAATCAGGTAGGCTGCAACACTACATGGGAGGCTGGCTGACTGCTCGGCTGCTGCAGGCAAGGCAACACCACGCAAGGGAGACAACAGTGATATTTTTATTAAGAGGTCAGATTTATAATGCAGAAGGAATCCTCAGATTTTCTGGGGCAAAAGAGCCAGTTTTAGCCTATGTGAAATTAATATTAATATCTATACTTCAACTGCACCTCTGCTATCAAGACAGGCTGAGAGAGCTGGGGTTGTTCAGCCTGGAGAAGAGAAGGCTCCGGGGAGACCTTTTAATGGCCTTCCAGTACCTGAAGGGGACTACAGGAGCGATGGGGAGGGACTCTTTGTCAGGAAGAGCAGTGACAGGACAAGGGGTAATGGTTTTAAATTGGAAGAGGGGAGATTGAGATGAGATACCAGAAAGAAATTCTTTGCTGTGAGGGTGGTGAGAGCCTGGCCCAGGTTGCCCAGAGAAGCTGTGGCTGCCCCATCCCTGGAGGGGTTCAAAGCCAGGTTGGAAGGGGCTTGGAGCGACCTGGTGTGGTGAGAGGTGTCCCTGCCCAGGGCAGGGGGTGGCACTGGATGGGCTTTAAGGTCCCTTCCAACTCTGACCATTCCATGATCCTATGAACTATTCCCAAACTTGTTTATCTGCTACTGTTTTTAAAGACTGTGGCTAAGGCTCCAGTGATGAATGGCTGCCACCGAGCTTCAGTAGTTCCCTTAATTCAGCCATTTCAGAGCTAGAATACATGGGATCTGCATTTTTTGGAGACTTCCCTTGCGTAAATAATAATAAGTATTACCATGATGCGGTTTGTCACGTTAATTTATTGTTTTTCTTTCTCTTTACACGGCGGACAGACAGCAGAGCTTTCAGTCTTCCAGAGCAATGTTCAGAACCCCAGCGCCAACCAGGTAATACCACATCTCCACACAGTTTATTTTTAATAAACTTCTCAGTATCAGCACCGTAGACCTACCGGTGTCAGCCTCGCAAATTCCTACATGCAAAACCTGAGCTTTTTCCCCACCCTCTCCTTGAATTTTCACAAGACCTTGTGATATTAGTCAAGGGCAAAATTTCACGTTTCGTCAGCAGGCACGGGGGAGGTTAAAAATTTGCTGCAAAACTGTGAAATTCTGCCTTGGAAAAAAAAAATGGCATACTTTCCTGAATTTACTGTGAATAAAATATCATCGTCCTAGAGAAATGACACCATTTTGAACTGATTCTTTTTTCTGCAAGAAAAATCAACTCCCCCACCCTCCCAAAAAAACTCCATTTGTTATCTGAGGGAAAACGATGAAAAGTCTGGTGTAACCATGAGTTACTTCTTGTCAGTGGTGTGGATAATTTTCTGCCACAGCTTAGAGCGTAATGGATCCTTCAAATAGACCAAAACAATATAAAGCTGTGTGCTGTGGTCTCTTGGTTGAGTAACACATGTTATAAAACTTTAAAAACGGAGCATTTACAACCAGGGACATAAAGACGTGCTTTTAAAATTGTAAATACATATTTACAGGCTTGTGTGATAAACCAGAATTTCTCTGGGGAAAATGTTCGTATATCACAACAATTTACACACTTCTCTCCTTGAGTTCGTCAGTTATTATAGTTAATACCACTCTAAAAAAAGCAGCAAAAATAAATTGCACAAAAAGCGACCTCTAATAACCTCATTGGCATGCCTTAAAGGCACTAAACTCAGCAGCATCCGTGCCAGAAACTCTGTACTTAATTTAACTTACTGTTGCTGGAAGTCGAGTGGGTCTCGGAAGAACGGATTGTTTCCAGCAGGATTTGGGCTGCATGGCAAGAAAGCTCTTCCTCAGCAACCATCCTCATGTGAGCAGTGAGAATTTATACAGTAAGTGTGATCTTCGACAAAACGCCTAACAAAGCTGTGCTGGGAAAAGCAAGGGCATATCATACTGGTCCTTTAAGACAGAGTATATTGGAGCTGGTTTTTATTAGCACTGTATAATTCATCTTTCCAATGATCTAGATGCTGTCCAGACACACGGGAAGATAATTCCTGTTTGAAAGAACAGGGTTTACCATACTAGTACTAGATGATGAGAAGGAGAAAACGTGGAGAGAAAATAAGAATGATAACGTGCAAAACTAATGTGAGCCAAAGTGATTAGAGAGCTGTATGTGCACGCCAGCTTCTTCGAGATATACATAAGGCCAGGAAACTTCATTTCTGTGCTATTTGACCAAGATTTACCAAGCTGCCTAGCAGGTTTGGATACTCACTTCCGACTAGTTTTAACGAACAATGAGAATCTCAGTCTTCCCAGGCTGCTGTGAAAAATTTCAGCCTTTGTTTGGAATTTGTACGTCACATATTTCAAGAGGAAATTATTGCTAGCAAAAAAGCTCAAGAAGGGACAAATCCTAGAGACTCTCCGCTCTCGTAAAGAGACAGAGGAGCCGGCAATGGCACAAGCTCTCCCCACAAAGCCTGCATCTCAACGCTCTCACAGTCTTCAACTGGAAGCATCACTTCCAACATGGGAGGGGATGTAGCTTCTTATGGCTCATCTAGTTCTCGGCATCTCGGCCTTCCCCCAAACCACAATTGCACTTAGAAGGACTCCAATAGGGGTTTATCCAAAAAATCTGTAGCTAGATAATACAAGATCCTGAAGACCTTTTCTTTCCAACTCAAACAACACGTAGCTAAAACATTTTTACGGTGAAAAAAACCAATGTTTCTCGTTTAAAGCTTTTGTATTCACTTTGAACAAATTGATTTTCATCAAAACTATAAAAAATTAACTGTTTTCAGCAATTTCATACATATATATATTCATATATATGGTTCTCATATATATATGTAGATATATACAAAATTGATCCTATTTTTGACTTTTTCAGGGTGGTGGGGAGGAGTATCAACCGGGCACTTGTTTTTTCTTAACTAAGGTGTGCATACACAGACGTGCTTATCTGTGTGGAGTGCAAAGACAAGGAGAGGAATTAATTGACTGAAAGAAGGGGGAAACGGGGCAATCGACCCCCTTGGCCTCCTTGAAAAATCCCAAACCCAGACTCTACGTCAGCAGGGATCCTGAAAAAACTTGTCTTGATAGAAGGAACCCTTCATCTCGGAGGTGAAATGTGCAGGGGCTGGAGAAGCGCCCTGGCAGACGATGCACCCATGTGTGATTGTCATCATTTTGGAGCAGGAGGTAAGAGACCTTTTTGCACTGCTTTTTAGTGACTGACCTGTGTTTCTGCAACTTGTCTTTACTGGCTGTCAGATACCTTCACGGATGCCCTCTCTGCAGGACCACTGAAACTAAGCACACTTGTACTGAGGGTCGCAAACACAAGCTCTGTATTTCAAGGAAAATGTTGCTCGATGCTGCACGGCAACACGCGTGTTCGATACTCTCACTAAAGAGAGAAATCCTGACTCTGCCAGGAGTCCCAGACTGGCGACAAATGCAATGGCAGCTTTGGAGAAATGGATGTTTGTCCCTTTATGACACTGGGCTATCAGTGCATTTCACAGAGATCACTTCACAGGTGGTTTTCCAGAAAAAAAACCACCACAATGTGGGTCCTGACGCACTTCGGAAGCAATGGCATCGTGCCCGTTAAAGCTAATGGTACACAGTCGAGACTGGGGTACCCACAGCCTTCAGATGTGGAAACCCCAGCAAAACCTACCACTCCCTTCAGTGGATTTTTGTGGGATGCCCAGTTCTTTACCCGTTAGGATGTAAAGTAGAAACCAAAAGGATGTAACAGTCTTTTCAGTATTTAATTGCATAGTATGTTAAACCCCTCTGCGTTCTACCAGAAAGAGGAGACTCATCCAGACCCATCAACCCTCCGAACACGGTTAATCTGCCTGCAAATGTCTGAACATTTCTCCATGCTGTTCCACCGGCTGTTGCTGCATGGACTCTACACAGCAGGGCACCGGAGATCACCCTCTCATCTCACCGGCATCCACAGTTCATCACTCTCTGGAGAAGGCAGGAGCCCTGCTCTGAGCTCTGTCCCTCTCCCTCTGGCAGGGAGGACAATGGGACAGAACTGCTCCGTTGCTTCCAGCAGAAGAAACCGCTGTCCTTGTTCCCTCCGGAGGAACTGGTCTCACCTCATCTGAGAAAAAGCAGGAGAGGATAATGCTCGAGGATCACTTCGCCTCACCTTTTCCAGTCAAAAGTTCCTAGTGCCTGCAAATACACAGAGAGTTTCCTTTAATCAGAGTCAGCTTGAAGATTAAATAGACACAGTGACTGCCCCGGCAAATCATTCAGCGCGTGCTGTGCGGGAGAGATGCCCATGATTTAACTTTTGCTTGGGTTTCCCACAACTAAACGGTCCCTGCCACAGTTAGGGATGTTAACCTCTCATTAGCAACCACTACTGTTATTTGAGAAGTAGTAAACTTCAGCACTTTACTAACTTTTTCCCCAAATGTTATTTTTTGAGCACGCTTAACAAAATCAGGGTCTGATTTTGCTGGCACTCACTGTCACCTTTACACATGTAAGTTTACTGTTCCTTAGATGTCACATCAGTACAAAGGAGGCGATTATGGGCACGTCACAGGTGGGGAAATGAAGCAGCAGAAGACAGTGTCTTGTTTGAAGTCAACCAACAGGAAATCAATTCAGCTTCACCAAGAACACCAGACCAGATCACTAATTCATCTGAGCCCGTATGGCCTCATGACACCAGTTTATCTCGCCACAAGCCCATCTACTGTGTCTGTGTGTTACCCTGGCACTGCAATTTCCAGTGTAATACTGGCCTTTGAGCTTCTGGCGTTCAACCAAAGCAGCCAGCCGTAAGACACATTCCCAGGCAATTTTAGTTTGTTTGGTTGGGGTTTTTTTGTCAGAGTTAATATTTGTTCAGGCTTTACCCATTTAGGCTAAAAGATCTCCAAGGACTTTGCCCACTACTCTCAGACACAGAGAGAGATGGGGACAAACCTCATCCTTACAAAAATTACCACCATCTTCAAGCTCCCCACAGGATCCAGAGGAGCAACATCTCAGGTGTTAAAAGCTCGTAAGTGAAAGAAAACCCTCCTTCCATCTTCCACGAGGCTAAAAAGCCTTAACAGATATTTTTTATCCATAGGATATAAGCACACATGACTAGAGAAGACCTTGTCACTATAGGGCACCTCGCTCTCCTGCTTCATGCCTGACATTTTGTCACTGACCAGTTACAAGAACAACAACACCACTGGGGGTTTTCTGAGGCTGGGACAACATCTGTAAAGCACTTTGCACTCCCTGCCCCCAGAAACACAGGAGGGGTGAGCTCTGTGCACCTTCCCGTGGCCGCGCCGCCGTACCTGGTGTGGTTGGACATGCAGAAGGGTCTATTCCTTGAAGAAGTGGGATGTGGTGCAGTTGGATTTCTTGCCTTGCCTGGTGCTGGTGTTATGCGAAGAGGAGGAGGGACATCTAGAGGCCATGCGGAGCCTGTAACTGTACAAAGAGGCAGAAGAAGCTCACACACGTGTATTAGGTACGAGGAGAAAAAAACAGAGACACGCGTTGTGGCCCTACAGGGGCCTCAGTAAGTGATGAGAAAAAACCCTACACTCCACCCACACTGCAAGTACTGAGCGACTGAGAAGGCAAGAGGGGGGTTTTTTTGCCTTGTTCTGAACTTACCCTGTTCCTTTATTTGAGTAGGAAACAAGGTCAACTGGGAGCAGTGTCCAGCCTCCCACCCGATGGCCCAGCTAGAGACCCTCCAACTGGGACAGACAGACAAATCCAGAGCTATGTTAAGAACAACTAAAAGAGTCACTGTCTGTTTTCTCAGGATAGTCCATACCAGATTCTAAAATACATAATTATGGAGAAGGAATTCTACTTTACATAAGCACAATATCACATCTGGTCCTTTTTTTCAAGACCAAAGTCTGCAGGACACTTTTGCCACCGTAGCACTGGCACAACTTGGC
Organism: Xenus cinereus; assembly: GCA_025774025.1. Lineage (NCBI taxonomy): Eukaryota > Metazoa > Chordata > Aves > Charadriiformes > Scolopacidae > Xenus > Xenus cinereus. Next base: position 2,981,575 of record JAOXJK010000008.1, read on the forward strand.
AGGGACACATACTGGTCGCTACAGGGAGCACTGCTACAGTGCCTTTACTGCAGTATTTCACTTCAAATTTTAAATTAACTCCAAGAATCCCAAAGGGCAAGTGAAAATCTGATATTTTAACTGACAGTATTGCATCTCTGTCGACTGTGATTTCCAGAAGTCACAGAACACAAGTCAAAGCAAGGGACGCAGAAAGGCTTATGCATTATTCTGGACATACAATCTCAGTTCAAACGTATACCCAAACTAAACGTCCTTACACTAAAGGATAAAAAACGTCCCCTATTTGTTTTTAAATTCAGCATCTTTTGCTATCTTGCACGTACTTGTAGCTCCTTGGTGCGTGCAGACGCATGCCTGCTCCCCCTCGCACCTGCGCGCCCCCCTTACCTGCGGTAATTACATACCTACCTTCTGTATGCAAATTCTTCAAAAGTCTAACCCAAACCAACCACTTACGTGTAATTTTATTACGCAACAACACGTCTAAGAAAAGTTAAAAGTTAGGTTTTTCTCCAGGTTATTTTTAGAGTTCAACACACACCCTTTAAAGGACATTTCAGTTATTGTTTGCCCTCGCCCAGGGGTTCTGTAGCGCAGTGTAACGGCAAGTCAGGCATAAAGTGCAGAATTTTCCATTACAACACAAAAACACAACCACAGAAATTTTGAAAAGTAAGCAATTCAATTATTTCCAAATTAAAATTTGTGGTTTAAAGAGTCTGCCAAAGTTTTGTTATTGTTGTATGTAAATCATACCCTCCAGTCTTTGTGAATTTAATACTGAAGCATTTGTCTGGTGTGTAAGAATCAGAAAGTGGTAATGAGGTACTCAACAAAAGACAGATTTTGTTGTCCTATATAAGGACTGTTACCAAGGGAAACAGCAGAACATCCCCAAAAAGTTTAGTTTGTTTGGCTTCAGTTCTTTACTATAACTAGAGGAGAGAAATTTTAGTTTCTTTTTATTTAGAATGTTTCCATTTAAGCAATGCTTAATGTCAAAGAATTAATTATGACTTGTAAAAGTTCTTCTATAATCAATAACATCTGTGTGTTATTGCATGCAATGAACCAATGCCTAGATCCTGTGGGAAACTTGGAAAAAAAAGCCTCAAATCCATAGAGACAAAGCATCTGAGAAAATCTGACCTGCATTTTCAAGCGCACACCACTCATTCCTCCCCCAGAAACAATACGCTAAAGGGATCTTTCACTCCCTAATTTCAACTAGCTCTAAAGCTAATAGATCATACGGAAGTTGAGGATTGGAGGAAAAAGATAAAAAAGGATTGTTTTTGTAGATAGAAACTGGGATTGACTTCTTAATGGAGTTCTTGCTGCTGCCTTTCCATCCTGCTCTCAATTAGCCGTGCACAGAGACCACCCGGCGAAGCACCAGTGATCCTCGCTCTGGGAAAGCCCTTGGGAAATCAGTGCCCTCCTCTCTACCGATACTGAACCGGAGTGGATGGATAACTCTATTTTTAAAGAGCCTGTGTCAAGAAAGGCAGGGATGTCTGGATGTTTTCGGAGTAACTCCCTGGGTCTGCAAGGCAAGCGCGTCTCAGAGGGGGCGGGGAGCTGGAATACCCCCGTCGCCTGTAGGAAGAGATACGGAGATGGCTATTTTGAGCCCTGTCACGTTGCACCTGCTTTCGCCATCACCCGTGCTGGGGAAACTGGAGACAGGCAAAAGAAAAGGGATTCCTGAAGGCCCCGTGCCGATGGAGCAATAAGGACTTTCTCGGCTGCGCCCCAGCCCCATCGCGCTGCCCAGAGTCTGCAGCCCGGACCCAACACCAGCAGACGGACAACACAGCCCACGCTGCATCCAGCCCCCTCAAACATCCTGTCCAGGAACAGTCCTAGCCAGAAAAAGAGGGGCGAAATAAAATAAAAAAGGGGGGAAAAAGGGAATAACATCATAAAACATAACGTGCTTGCAAGAAAAAGGGCACAGAAACCAAATGTCAGGCAGCAGAAGGGACTCGTCTACACTAAGTTTTCTCTGTCAGCTAGGACTTTTCCATCAGGACAAACTGTTTTGGTAAAGGTACTAGTTATAAAGCTAAACCAAAAGTTAAAAGATGCTTTTTTTCTTTTTTTTAAAGTGTAGTCAGGGCCTAAACCTCTCTCTCTCAACTGAAAGCACACCCTAACTAAGGAGAGAGACACTCAGTGAATTTTGTGAGATTTGCTACAATAAAAATACACTAAATCCCAGGTTTTACACTCCGCCTGCCTAGGATCTGAAAGTCTTTTGTGGTGTGAGTCAGCACCATAATCCCTGTTTTTCAGATGCAGAACTGAGTCAGGAGGAGAGTGATTTACCAAAGTCGCCCAGAAGATCTGCAGTCTTACAGCAGAGGCAGGACCAAAGGCAAAGGTGCTCCTGTCCCGCTGCGTTACTGTTCCCCACGTTAACTTGTCTCCTGAATACTTATGAAGTTTCACCTTATTTTTCTAAACCAAATTCCTATTTCCATAAACCCTCCCAGGCCACTGAGCCTCGAAATGAGCAGCACACGCCAACCAGGCGGCTAGAAAAATGCCAGCTCCTGGCACACACCCTTCCCTCAGACATTCTCGAAATACATTTGGTATTTTTAATGCAAATTACCTTGTCTTCTACCACACTTGTGCAATTAACATTCTTCCATGTTGCCAGTTTAGTTCACTAGAAATGTCCCAGAAAAATAAGCCACGTTACTTGTGGGAATGAAGGCTGGGGCGATCTGGTGTGGGTGCTGGTCACACCAGTGACATTCAGCGAACAAAGTCATCCCAGAATTTAGATTCAAATTTTTACCTCAATTTAAGTGTGCTTTTCTTGCAGCTCTTCTACTTCTACACTCCTAATCGAAACAAAAAAAAGAAAAAAATCCAACCATGCATATGGTTCAAAATTTCAGAGACACACACTCTCCAACGTATCTCCTAACGACAGACGTGTCAAGGACATATACTATCAAAAGCCTTTATTACTCTTAAATAAAACAACGTCTAAGGTGACACAGACTGACTTACTTAATTGGCTGCCTAGGAAAAAAATAAAAATAAGAGAGGTGTGGATGATTAAGCCTTAATTCCTGGCTTTACAGAATTAGGCCAGGTGATTTTACAGGCCAGAAGGCAAGCAAGGGGGGGCGTAGGGGGTGGATAAATGAGATTTCTGGGCTTTCTGCTCCCAGTGAGAACTAAAACATGGTGTTGCTGACCCAACTGGCGTGTGCGCTCTTGCACTGGCGTATTGCTTAATGGGAAAGTAAATACACAAAACAAGGACTTGGAAAAACATCAAGCACCAATTACATGAACAATTTTTTTTTTTTTTGAGTGAAATAAAATATTTAGCAGGACAAAAAAGTTTGTGGATAGAACTTTCTTAAGGAGGATGGCTCTCTTTTCTGCAGGAGTCCTGTGGGGGAGCAGCAGAAAGTATCTTTAACATGCTCCACTGCAGCTATTTTGAGACTTCTGTGCGTTTATTTATGAAAGCGGTGAAAAAGCTGGATCGTGTCAGGCTTTTATCTTGCAACCACGTGACGCTAAAGGACACAACATGAATATTGTGATTTTATGGTCAGGCCTTTCATTAATGTAAACTGGAAAAACCTGTTACGGAGATCCCTGCATTCTCAACTCTGCAGAAGATACCCCGCAGCACTCTCTAACCACAGCTGTTCAAAGAACTTAGTACCTTTACAGTAGCATTAATTTACCACAATAACTCCAAAATTGCTCTGTTTCACGCGGGTGCTCTACACTTCCAAGTTTCTTCATTTGTTGACTTAGTTCCACTCCCAGTGAAATCCTGCTTCAGACTATTAATTTCAGCGACGGACACCAAACCAACACAGAGAACTGTTGGAAAAAAATCTCACACCATGCCTACAACTCACCTGGGGAACTACCTAAAATTAATCTATCAATACCATTTTACTTAAACATAACTAGATTTTCAAAGGCAGCCAGTGATCTAAAGTAGCTACTTCAAAGGGATTCAGCACTGAGGAGGCTACTGAGCTTTCGGAAGATCAGTCTCCTTCATGGTACTTCAAATTGAGCTCAAAGAAATTATTAGTCACTTTAAGAAATCTTGGTCTAGGGCTATAAATTTAGATGAACGGTATCACATCAGCAATTTATCTTCCTGCCCTTTTAAAGAAGCACAGAGCATTGTGCGAGCCAAAAGGTGAAGAATGTTGGATTAAAAATAGCAGTACTCAAATGCACGTTCTACACTGTCAAGTAATCTAATCTGATAATTTGATAAAAAGTTTGTATCTACTAAATCACATTCAGAACAGAAAAAGAATGAGAAAACTTTATCACACACGGGGAAGACTGTAGCTGATTTTTATTTAGCCTTATACAGAAACGGTTACTCCAAATGAGTTCAAAATGATTACTGATGGGTAGCAGAACTAATACGACCCCTCAGCCCTGCACATCTCGGCGAGAAACCACAGAACAAAATGGGCTTTTGATTTAAAAATACAGAAGAGTGAAACCATTTGCCATAATGAATGGGGAACACAACTTCAGTCAGACTTCAGCGACAGCAGAGCCTGAGTGTGCGTGCAATTCTTCAAAGCAGGTAAGGATGGAAGAATTCCTTATTTCTCATCTTCCTACCTCCTTCCACACTGCTACGGCTTAGCCGAAAACAGCACCTAAATGAAATGCTAAATAAATTCTGCCATCAAGTCACAGCTGGAACACGACTACCCGCTGCTCATATTCGATCTGCCCAAGATTTTGCTCCGTCTGCTCGGCGCTGCCAAAGCCCAGTCCCTCCCAGAGCAAGATTATTACCCCTTTTTTGACTGACCCAGGGCTTTGTGAGTGCAAGTCTGAATCTTGGCGTGGCTCTGAGAGGCAGCACACCTCCTCGCACCGTGCAGCCTGAACGCTGAGCCTGCGATTCTGAAAAATGGAACATCACCCGCTGAATAATCAAAGCTGTTTCTCACAACCCTTTGGCAGCTCCAAACCGTGACTCAGAGACCCTGCGCGGCTTGTGCAACACAAAAGTCTGAAGAAAAATAAGCAGAGATCCATACAAACAAAGCCCATGTTGCTGATTACTATACTATGTTCCACAAACCACTTGAGCTTTGAATAAATTAAGAAAATGAAGCGGCTCTCCCTCTCTTAAGAAAAAGCCTCCCTCCAACTTGATGCCTGCTCAAGCTTCCCTTTGAGCTTGAGTGATTTACTGCCTTGTATCTGGGAGGGAAAAAAAATAAGG
>JAOXJK010000008.1:2986931-3009690 GCA_025774025.1 Xenus cinereus
GGCTCCGGGGAGACCTTGGAGCCCCTTCCAGTCCCTCAAGGGGCTCCAGGAAAGCTGGGGAGGGACTCTTGATGAGGAAGGGGAGCCCTAGGAGGAGGGGGAAGGGTTTGACACTGAAAGAGGGGAGATTTAGAATCACAGAATCATAGCATTGTCTATGTTGGAAGGGACCTTTAAGATCATCTAGTGCAACCATCACTGGTTGGTTTTGTCAACCTCATGGTGCCCTGATGGCCAAGAAGAGCTGCCTGGAGATACCTGCTTTACTGCTACCTTTGCTCCTTGGATGTATCTGCTCCACTCTGACACTCCCAGTGTAGTTTTTTTCTCTTTAGTGCAGGTTTTGTTCTCTTTTTTCATACTCGGCTGCAGTATCCCGTAAAGCTGGTGGTTGGTTCGTGTGTGACAGATGTCACCGCACTCCAGTACCGGGATGGAGACCGCTCTGCTAATTCAAACTCAAATAAGTGTGATTTACTTTGCTTTTTACGCCTCATTTAATAATCAGAGCAAGTCCGCAGATTAGCAAGTAAAAAGTTATTGTTCACAGCATTGGAACCAAATTAAAAACATTTATAAGCTTATCCAAAAGAAATTACTGAGATCTACTTTGAAAATTGCAGAAACTTGGCTGCTCCTAATGGGGTAGTTAATTTTGAGTGACGGATTAAAAGCCAGGCTGGTTATGGGATGTGATGGATTTCAGGGCGATGCTGAGTAAAGAACTAGGGTTTCTCCTGGTCCTCCTGCTGCATACGAGCCTGGAAATGTCTTTGTAGCATCTGTGGGTGAAACACCTGCTCTTGGCACAGCGCTGCTCATCCAGCCGGCCAAGAGACACAGAAGATAGGAGCTGGAGAAACAATCCTTTGTTCTGGAAGTCCATAAGGTTTCATCTCCGGCTTGTTTGCAACTTGGGGAGCAGAAGAAGGCCTGGTAGTGGGTGATGGTCAGTGTGGGTGGGCTGCCAAGCCGCGGAGGGTTGCATTCCCTTCCTTCGCTTGCGGAGAGGCTTCCCTCCGCCTCATTGCTGAAGGGTTTTAAGAGGTTCCACCTAAACATGAGGAGGAACTTCTTCCCTGTGAGGGTGTCAGAGCCCTGGAAGAGGCTGCCCAGAGAGGTGGTGGAGTCTCCTTCTCTGGAGACATTCAAACCCTGCCTGGATGTGATTCTGGGTGACCTACTCTGGGTGACCCTGCTCTGGCAGGGGGTTAGACTCAATGATCTCCAGAGGTCCCTTCCAACTCCTGCCAGTCTGGGATTCTGTGGAGAAGTAGGAATGTGCTGCGCCTCCAGGCTCCAGCCACATAATTGGCAGCATGAGATGTTCCTGGCTGGTTGTACAGATGTTCCACAGCAAACTGAGAGATGAGGAGCTCATGAGCTGCTGTTCAGGGAGAAGGTTTTTGGCTGCTCCAGCAGTGGCCGGACTGGTGCCCTCTTCCATTACCCAATTCTAGCCTTTGCAGTATTTTATAAAAGACACATAAGTGGCTTTACCCATTCATTAGATAACGCTACCCAGTGGATACAAAGCAGTTAATTTCTTTGCGGTGTGGGGGAGCAATTTAGACATGGGTTTGGGACTAAGTAAATCTGTGTGCTCAGGGCTGATCTGAAAATGATTTCTGCTGAGGACAGCGATTTGGACATCCTTGCTCTTCACAGCGCTGTCACTGCCTTTGTCCCTAATCGCGTGCCAGGCACTTGTCTCTGTTTATTTTGCCATCAGCAGCACAGGGACCCTGCTGACCCCCAGGGCCTTGTTCTGAATGAGTCCGTTGTGTTGCACATCCCTGACACTTGTTGTGCCGGGTCTCAGAGCACTTTCCCTTGCATTGAGGAGTATCTGCACACAGACGTTTATACTCTAAAAAGTGTCAACAACTGCTAAGTAATAATAAGAGTTACTGTCTTTGAATCATGTTGGAAACTGAATCATAGAATTGTAGAATCATAGAATTGTCTAGGTTGGAAGGGACCTTTAGGATCATCTGGTCCAACCATCAGCTTAACTCTGAAAAAAAAAACAAACCAACCCCAAAAAACCCCAACAAAAAAACCAAAACACACCCATATCACTAAACCATGTCACTAAGCACCATGTCAACCCCTCTTCTAAATACCTCCAGGGATGGTGCCTCAACCACTTCCCTGGGCAGCCCATTCCAAGGCTTAATAACCCTTTCAGTATAAAATTTTTTCCTAATATCCAATCTGAGCCTCCCCTGGCACAACTTGAGGCCATTTCCTCTGGTCCTATTGCCTGCTCCTCGGCCATTAACTTTTCATTGTCTTGTTTGGTGTGCAAAATGGACCATTAGCAGTACATTTGATATATCACACCTTTCTTACACTTTTATTTGCATCTTCCTCTGAAATAGAATTATTTCCCTCACCTCCCCACTCCTCTAAGAAATACCAGCAGGTCCTACCCAGACTCTCTTCCATTCAGGAGCTGCTGGTCACTTTTGCAGCAGCTCCACCTTATGAATTAAGTTACATGGGTTCTACCAAAAAAAAAATACAGTATGTGGCTATATAATTAACATGTATCACATAGCATACATAAACAGGAAACTATGTTCTTTTTTTTTTACTTCAATCTGCATACCAGCTTTGTTGAAATCTCTTGAGCATTTGAATTTGTCCTTTATTCCCAAGAGTTTTCTAAAGCATCTCTTTAGAGAGAGCCTTTAGCTCCCAGTTCACTGGATACTGGAGAACTGTCCATCCACAAAGTTTAGACAACGCAATTCACTTTAAAAATCAATTCAGATTATTGTGACCGTGTAGGTGAAGCTTTACAGGGTCCCCATTAAACTTCCCTAAGATTTGTGCATCCACCTGTTGAGTGCCTTTCAAAACTCCAGCTATGGCTTAAAAATACCAAACATGATCTACTATTAATTCTATAAGTATTAATATAAAAAATACTGTTTAAGGGTGACCTAAAATCAGCTTTGCTCTATGTTGGTATCAAAGTATCTTTAGTTACTACTATGAAATTTCATGCTCGTCCCAAGCATTTCTTTCCAACTCTTTACCAGTTTATTTATTTCACTAGAAGATGTGGAAGTTTACCTCTTTTTCATAATTCACTTACCACAAAAACTCAGATCCGAAAGAGCATGCACTTCTTGTTCAGAAACTATCCTTTAGCTCATTTTCATCATGAACAGTAGAATATCATGTGGCTCATATAGATCTCACATTCAGTAAATAAACACTGGAGTTAGTATGTAAGGTCCTCCAAGTTCTCTTTTTAAGGTCCCTCACAAGCTATTTGTCTGTCACAGGTTATCACTTCCAACTGAGCTTCTTAACTGGACAGTAAAAGACCATAATTTTGGAACCGAAGTCACAAACCTCAGGAAGTGAAGGGATTGCTATTCATTTCTATACGTGAAATGAAAATTTACACATCGAATTGCCAGGATCTCGTTTTCTCTGACATCTCCCTAACGAAAATCATCAGGACCTAAACTAGGACACTCTAAATAAAAGGCTTTCAATACAAAACGCCAACAAAACATAGTGCCAGAGATACACCAGCCTCAATCAACCACAGGCAGCGCTCACAAGGCAGGGCAGGGCAGGACACTCTGTGCAGGGACCTGGCTGCATCACCCGGACTCTCTCCTAACGCCCAGGCTTCAGAACATTCCCTGATGCAAGCTGGTTTTAACTCCTTCTAGCAAAGCGGATAACGAAGTGGGGGGGAGGTAAACACCATGTGTTAGATCTCCCATCTCCATCCACACTTCAGCATCGCTGTTTTTATTAAACTGACTGGCACGGCAGTCGGTCTCTGCAAACAGGACAAGTTTAATTGTTTTCATCGCCTGCTTGGATGCATTTCAAGAAATGTCAGCACTTCGTGGGCATCATTACAGCTTTATCGTTGCATTCAGATCATAAAGAGGCAGCTATAAAAGCCATAGAAATGCAATTATGCAGATGAGATGTAATAGTAACTATAAAAGTTGTCAGTTTCTTATCTGTGATGAGAAGACTATTTAGGAATGAAACTTCTTCCTTTATGATGAGCTCATTTTGGGATACACATCTCCATCACCCAGCACTTCACTTGGGAACTGGGCACGGACGAACGTGTGTGAACCTTCTCAAGGTGGCAACATCCCTGGGACACAACAGGATTTAACACCACGGCAGAGAAACAGAAAAGACAACGGCAATGGGATTTCTGCCATAATATTAAGGAAGGTTTAAGGGAGCTGGTTTATTTCTGATGAGTTCACTGCTAGATCTCTCTAATAAATCATTACAAGGGGATCAAAATACCAAGACTGCAGTAAGACCAAACACAACAGGTACTTCAGCTCTCAGTAAGAGAAGGAAGATGTGAAATGACTAGTGAAGGAGAAGTTTACATCCCATCCTCGGTAACTTCAAAACGGCAGGAGAGTTTTAACCTTTTTTCTTGTTTCCCAATTGTTATAAAATATCCAAATACAACTATGGGTATCCAAACCAAAATGGTCTGTCCTCGGTAAATATAGTAAAAGCCTAATAAATACTAAAAACTTCACTGTGGTTGTCCTGGCACCTAATTGATATAATTGCTGCTGTAAGACAGACTAAGAATTCACCTCTTTAATCATGGTGCAACCATCAAACCGCAGCGTTTATTATCACAATGCAGATGTGCCTGCAAAAACACTCAATGTTAGAACTTGTGCACCATTGTACCAGGTTATCCCTATACGTTAAAAATTCCGGAAAAACTTAGTTACAGAGAAGATTACATGTTTAAGGAAGGACATATCACAAACAAACAGGGAGTTCTTGCCAAAGAATCTTATTCAAAGAGAAGGATTAATTCGAATAGACAGCTACATAAAATATTAACTTACTACTGGATGAGTAATGAGCATGCTAAGAAATGGGCTACTGTGATATTGCAATTACTCCATCCAACTGCCACACAGATACAGACACAGACTCTTCCAGCTCCACTGCAGGAGGCAGAATGTGTGTCTTGGTGGTGGAACACAACATTTGGGGCTGGACTCAATCTAGAAGGGATCTAGAGGTCCCTTCCAACCCCTACCCTTCTGTGATTCTGTGTGATTCCAAAACTCTCAGAGCCAAACATATTTCCATGTTTTTTTAAAAATTAAACTATTTCACAAATTTAAAGCATATAAAATTAGAGTATCACAATACCAGAAAAAGTTGAAACAGTGTGCGCAATTTTAAGTAAAATAGTTTAAATTTATTAACTGTGTCCACAAGGAAAAAAAAATAAAATCTAAGACTAACTCAGAAGTGTCAAATTGGTCTAAATTTGTTCCAGTGAGCTGGGTGTAGGCAACTAAAGGCTGCAAGCACACAATTCCTTCTAGATGTACATTGTTTCATTTTTTGGGGTACATCTGGTTTCCATACAAAAGGCAAGTTTCCAACAAGTTTTTAAAAAGTTTACTTTATTGGTTACAGTTATATAAAATGTGTCAGGATAGTTCCATCTAGTTGGTCATTAAGTGCTTGCAACACCACAGAGACTCTTTAATACATCTGCAACTTCCATGATGGAGGAAAAAAATCCCTCTTCAGTGGCTTACCTGCATGTACAGTATCTTCAGCAAGGCTACAATGTTCAAAAGCAATGACAACCCCACTTTTATGTCAAATTGTAATTTTTAATGTTTGCATTAGAATAGTCTTTATATCACTCTCCAATAGAAGAAACAATATAACTAACAGCAAACTTTTAATACAGGAACATGCTCCAAGATTAACAACCCAAAATGAAAACAAAATGAAATTAATGTAAAATGTAAATCACATATAGTACAATTGAAGTGTCCAAAACAATTTAAATAATTTTAAATATTTTATTTTTTTAAACTTGCTACAAATGCTTTATACAATATTTCAACATAAAGTCCCCATAACAGAAATGTAACAAAATGGGAATGATAGTGAAAGTGAAAGTTAAAGTGGCACAAATTCACCAAACAAGTATTAAACTACAAATTTTAAGAGGTAGATTACTTTTTAAGTCAAGGACAAAAAATAAAAGGGGTGGCTGTATAAAGAAACTAGTCACTTTCCATCAATTCTGTCATTAACCTTGAAAGCTCTATGAACACGTGACAAACGGCATTTCCATTAAAAGCTGTTATGAACAACAGACCAATTTGTTGTCTTAAGTTATTAGATAGAGGTGTACGACCTTTTAGAGTAATTATATATTTAACTTTCAAAATATACAGGTATGTAGTCCTGGTCTAGCCTTCTCATCGATAAAAAGATACACTGAATTCATTATATATATGGTATTTAGAAACTGATACCGGTATTTCATTGCTATATAAAGTTTCATTTGCAGGTATAAATAGGAATTTGGAAAAATCCATAAAACATCCAAATCAGGCTGTTTCCCACTCTGTGCTGGACATCTAAAAGACTCGGAAGGTGAGGAGAAGGTGGGAAGAAAAGGAAACTATGCCATGTTAAATTGGCTTCTACAGATTCATTTAGACAAAAGCTTTAAGAGACTTAATACATGACAAAAATACTTTTGAGTGCAGCAACATTTGTTGTCCCTGAATCTACACTGAATTATTGACAAGATTAAGGAACCTGCTTTGCCAGGTACACAACTGAATTGTTTCTATGCCATTCACGAAGGTACGGACAAAACCAGGATTGAAGCAAAGACGAGAGCAAAAGATTTGGTTTCGTTAATTCCACCATTTCTTTTGATGGTTTCACGTGGGTTTTGTTCTGTTTTTAATAGTACCCTTCTCTTATCTGAATCATCCTGTAGCCCAGCATGCGTGTCAGGCACGAAATAAGAAAAAAAAAAAAATCTATGCCTGACACTGAATATTAGCAAGAAGCCTGCAGGCAATTTTATGACTGTGAGTCAGCTTCAGCTGGTTTCGCAAGCTTGGTGGATTTCACATCCATTGGCGTAGTGCTTATCCTAAGTTGAGCATGCACCAGCTCTACCATGTCATTAAGGGATTTTTTTGTTTGTTTGTTTGTTTTGTTTTTACAGGAGATTCCTAGAAAATAAGAAACAAAAACTGGAGATAAATGACAAAACAAACTATTTGTGAACGGAGTATGTTTACACAGAAAAACTGAAATGTGAGAAATCTGGAGACAAATATTACATAAAGCAAGTTTTGAAAAAAATATTAAGGATTAAGATTCCCTGGGGGGAAAAGAACCCCACAACCCCCCAGTGCCTACAGAGCAGAACCGCAATTAGCCTGTGCTGATATCAGTGTGTGAAGGCAAAACACTCTTCATGCTATACTCTTGATATAAAAATTGAGGAATCTAGATTTATGAACATGATTTCAGAAACAAAAAGCAAGAATTCTTCTACTATAACTACTCATCAAACCAGTAAGGCCTGCAAGATGCCAAAGTAAACTAACAGTATTTGAGACAGTCAAGGAAATCTTGCCTCCGGGTAAATTGTTATTTACCCCACATGCTATTAAACAATTTCCATATGCACAGATTTCCAACTACTCGGTTACTTTGCTTAAGGTCAAATGATTAATTTAGATGGAAAGATGTGTCATTCTGGCTTCAAATTCTACTGATCTGTTCTGGCACCGTGTAAAATATAGTTTCACATCTAACATTAAGAGAGGAGTTGATGAGAATTAAGTAACATGAAGATGTGTATGTCACAAGAGAACAGGCCTGGTAGACATTTCTTGTTCCTTAAAGGCATTTTTTACACCATTAGTCTCCAAATTCCAGTTACATTTTCCTCCTTCAACAGTCCTAATTTGGGTATTGACTATTTTTAAGTCAAATTCCTCTCTAGCACTGGAAATAATTCAGTTATACTGAACCTTTACTTTACAAAGTATTTCCTCAACATTTTCACCTCGGAGGTCCTCACTGTAGGACACACAAGCTGTGAACAGTCTGGATTTGGACACTTGGTGACAAATTCTACTGGGGGCCACTTGTTCTAATGGAGGCTTCCAGTGCCTCCCCCTCCTCCCCTATCAATTTCTTTGATAAAAAAATACTAACCTCAGCCATAAATCTAGTGTTAATCACAGCCACACACTGCAATTAGCAAAACCAAAAGAACTTTTAATTACCAGCGAGCTTTGTGAAAGTAACTCAGTAAATCAGATACCTTTTTCCAAGAATAACAGGGCAGGAAGGTGCTAATAAAAGTTATAAACCGTTTGCAAAATACCCTACTGATTCAAGAGACTACATGAAGACGTAAATCGGGACTCAGGCACATAGAGTAAGATTTTATTTATTTATTGAAGTATTACCCTTTCTTGTGATTAAAATGCTTCTTCTCAAAAAAAGAAATAGAACTTTAATTATAAAATTTGTTTATACTGAAACATAAAAGCATGATACTTCTAACAAATTTACATGTTCATGTAACTTTTCTTACATGTCTATTTCCCTTATATTAAATATTTAATGATCTGACTCAATTAGTATGCACATACATTTTTGAAGTATTTGGTCATGGGGTTTTTTTTTTATATGATATGCAGAGAATGTTTTTTATTAAAAACCAACATCACAAGTTATTTTAGTGAGTAAAAAAATGCAGTCATGATTTTTAGCTCAGCGAACTGCCACAAACTCAATCTAGAATTACTTGGGGCCACCAAATATATATTAAGATACCAAATACAAGGTCATTGTCTCCAATAACATGAAGTTTAATGACGTTCAGTTTATTTGCACTCAGGTATTGACATTTTTTTTCCAGACTTTTCAATTCAGTTTATAATTAAAGACATTCTCTATACAAACTATGTATTATTTCATGACAGCATGACAAAATGCATCAAGTATGTACATCATACCTCAGCACGACTGAGCTACTTAACCATGTTTTCGGAAATGCAACCTTTTTTGTTTTATTTAAGTATGAGAAACTCAAAAAAGACCAAGAAAATTGGCAAAACAGCAAGCAACGTGTTCCTGTGTTGTTTCAACTTCAAATGAAATGCTTACCTGAAATCTTTTAGTTCTTGCTTTGTACTGCTTTCATCTCTTTTGTTTTCTGCTGCCTCTGCATTTGCCGCCTGCTGTAGGCTTCGGGTGATAGGTCCTCCAATCCTCTCTCTAGATTTTACAGTGAATCTGTCTGCCTTTTTCTTACTTGCCACAGCAGCCTTACTTGGCAACCCAGCTTTATTATTCCTTTGCATTCTGACGTGCAATTTCCGGGACGCTTTGCTTGATATTCCAGAGGAACCATTCTTAGCGACCTTAGTTTTTTTCCCATCGACATGGGACATTTTGGACACTCTTACGGGACTAGAGTTCCTCAATGACGAAGACGAATTTGGCTTTTTAGATCGCATGGGAGGTACAAATTTAACGTTTTGTTTTGATTTGAAGGATGCAGAGGGAAGCTGGATTTGTGCGGGTCCTGAGGTTCGTGCTCTCGTCTTGCCCAAGTGCGGCTGCATGCTCTGCATTTTGATTTCCGCATCTGCCGTTCGCCTGCGCTGGTTGTTGCCTTTTTCACTGCTCGCAGGCGAAGAAGAACTTGCACTTTTTTTTGAAGAATTCTTTTTAGAGGAGGGAGAGATGGGTTTTTTGGGACAGCTGTATGACGCGTGCTTATTCAAACTTCCAATATAAGTAAACTCTCTGTTACAGTAGGGGCAGATGTGCGGGTCTGACTCAGATGAATTACTTTTCAGTTCTGCCTTCTGCTGGGCAGATTTCTTTTTTTGCAAGATAGCTTTCTGGACAAGCTGGTTTTTCTTTTTCAATGCACTTATTTTTAGTTTATTTGAGGACATTTTGCTAATCTCAACATTGAAATTAAGTCTTTTAGGCTGACCCATTCGTCTGAAGGCGTTCTTTCCAGGGCCGGCTATGACAACCATGCCGTTCTTAGGCTGCACTGTCTGTTTCAGCGGTACTGGGTTTTTTTTAGGTGTGTATCTCTTTTTATCACTGGCAGATGCACAGGCCAAGATGTGTTTGTGCAACTCAGGCATGTTATCAACACTTTTCCCGCATTTTGTGCATCGAATGGCAGTAGTAAAAGTCTGTGGAATATTGTGGGTAGTGAAGTTCGTTGCAGTAACTCCAATACCCATAGGATTACGATGGTGATACTGAAATGGAGGTGGTTTAAAGCTCGGGTAGTGTTGATTGAGGCCCATACGAACATCTGGATCTTTAGATTTTACTCCAGAAGCCATTATTTTTATAGTAGTATAAAGCTCTTCGGAGGAATCATTTAGATCTTCATCCTCCTCCTCTTTAGAAGGTTCCAAAGAATCTTCTGGCAGGCTCTGCATGTGCTCCACATTGGCCTTACTGGGGTCAGTAAAATTCTGGGGTCTCAAAGTCCCACTTTCAAACTCATGATGTGTGCACTCTTTGTCTGGATGGAGATCCCGCTGATGCTGTTGCAAATTGCACAAAAAAGCAAATTCCTTTTTACAGACCGAGCAAACAAAGATATTTCCTACGCCATGAAGCAGAAAGCGATGTTCCGACAAGTCTGTTTTATCCCTAAAAAGCTGTACACAGAATTCACATTTGAAGGGCCATTCTTCAGCATGAATGGATAAATGCTTCGTTAGGTCTTTAATAGAAAGAAAAGGTGATTCACAGACATTGCACACAAAGCTTTTATTGAATGTTTCCTGCACTACTCCTGATTCGCTTGAAGTATGAGGATCTTCTCTTGCTTTCTGTTGTTCATGTTCAGCTTCTTCCTGTTTTATTATTGGGAGAGTATTTTCAAGATTATCAGCAGAGGAAACGACAGAAGAAACTACAGAAAGAGGTGGTGGAGATGGAGATGATGAAGAGGAAGAGGAAGAGAAAGAGGAGGAAGAGGAGGAGGAAGATGAGGAAGAGAGCGTGGGAGGACCAGGCGATGCAGCAGAAATAAGAGGTTCAACAGAAGGAACGGGAGATGGAGAAGGAGACACGGTAGGTGAAAGAACTGGTAGCGGGGACTGGGTAGTAGTGTTAGAGAGCGGCGATGGGCAAGAAGAAGTGTTAGTGGCACTGGCAGAGACATCGGGAATTGATAACGGCATCGTTGGAAGAAGGGGAGGAGGCGATGTAGCGACTGTTAAGACAGGGGGGCAGGGCGGTGGGGATGGAGGATGGGTTGGTGTTAACAAAGGAGGCAGCTGGCACATGGAGGGTGCAGCAGATGCCTGTGGCGCCGGGGAAACAGAGGAACGAAGGGGCTGAGTGTCAACAGAAGCCGGTGCAGGTAGACTGGGATCCACATCGGGTTCTGCCTGAGGCTCCAGGGATTTGCTTGGGCTCGCACTCTTGTTTACAGCGAGCGTGCTTTCTGTGGCTGCATCCGTGCCGTTGTACTCGTTCAGCAGAACCTTCTGTAACATGCAAGTGGTTGGCTTCTTCTTTTTAACACCACTGCAGGTTGGCTGTATGGAATTTTCTTTATATTCCCTGATTTCAGCATCGCTGCAAGGCTTCTTATGCACACTTAAATCTAAAACGGATTCCCAGGGAACCTGATTCTTATTTTTGACATCAGACCTTTGTTTCACACCACTAGATAAATCCAGAGGCTGCTGGTTGCACACGTTGCCGAAAGTCGGAGCTGCTGTCCAGTCTTTTGATATTTTATAGTCTTCGAAGCAAAGAGGGCTCAAAGTCTCTTTTTCCTCCCTTCCAGCCAGGCTCCAAGCAGGTGAGTTGCTGTGGCTTTCCAACTTTGGCATTTTTGAACTCCGAATATTATCATTCCACACAGTTTTTCCCTCACCTGATTTGACGAAGTCTCGAAGTACTGGGCTGTGCTGTGGAGAACTGGGAGGAGAACTGGTCCTTCTTTTAAATCTACTGGATACTGGAGGCAAAATGGACGATGATGTAACAGAAGGTCCTAGTTTAGGGATTTCACTTGGCGGAGTTATCTTCGTGCTGTCCTGCGTCTGAAGAAGCTGTTTTAATTTTGATGACAAATAGACACCTTTTTCTTTATGAAAAGGTAAGCTTTCCGTTGAAATGCTAAGAGGAACATTTAAAGAACTAGTAGGAGTTATGGGTTCTGGGTCTATTTCAGTTTTTATTTTTGGTACAAGAGGAGGGCTGGCAGTTCTCCTCTTTTTGGATTCATTGCTCCCACTGCTCGAGGGTTCCTTGGGAGGTTCGTTCACATGTGTTTGTGTAACCTTTAAATTTGAGGAGATTTCCACGGTGACTGGACTGATTATACAATTTAGTCCATACAAGTCTGCAGAGTTGGACTCCATCTGAATCACATCACAATTGCTAGTGCTGCTGTTGGACTGAATTTTGCCATCAATATAATAATTTAAATTTTCAGAGATATTGCTGGAAATATCCATAATATAGACATCATCTACTTCACCTTCCTCTTCTATTTCTGTACTTGCAATATATACACTCTGCACTGGTGGGGCCTGCTCTGTCTGAAGCGGTGGCTCTTCAGTAAAGTATCCTTTTCTTCTGACACCTTTGGGAATAAGATGACGCTCATGAACCCTACGCTGATGCCTCCGCATGTTGGTGTGAGTTCCAAAAACCTTTTTGCAGTATTTGCACGGGTGCAATTCTTTGGGCTCCTTATTTTCTTCAGCAAAAGCAGAGTTTGACATTTCTTGGGAAACTTTCTCAGAATCCAAGACAACAGAGTCTTGCACAAGACTGGAAACGTTCAGGTCATCTTTAAGACCATCATCCACAATTACTTGGTTATCAGCAACGTTATCCAAGTGTTGTGATGACGTTAGTGTTAGGAACGGTTTCCTTTTTGGCCCTGCCTCATGGCGTCTCTCATGTCTTCGCCTGTTAATTTGAGTACCAAAGGCTTTCCCACAGTATCGACACTTGAAAGCATGGTTAATAGTAGAGATATGGATGTGCATGTGGCGTTCAAGTCCTTGCTTTGTTGTGAACTTCCTCTCACAATGCTGACAGGGAAACATGAAAGTTTCCTGAACATCACCATTTGATTCACCTCTCGCTTTTGGAATTTTCACAACCAGTTTTTTCTTTGGAGAGCTTTCTGGAGATTCTTCTGATGTACTCTTTTGCTCTTCCATAGAGTCTAACTTTTCTTCACATATCAAAGGCATTTCAGCATTTTCTTTAGGCATATTGGTATCTTCTATCTCCTCTTCATCTTCCTCTTCGTCATCGTCCTCCTCTTCATCATCATCTAAATCATCTGATGCACAGTTTATTGCTTCTCCTTGTTTGTCTTCAGTCACTATTTGTAGTTCACTGGTAGGACTGGGGATCATCAGCTTTGGAAGTACATCTTGGTTTACCATTTCCTGAATCACAGCTGTTTGTTCCAGGGACAGCACAGCAGAAACAGAAGGCGTTTCATCTTCCTCTTTATGACCTGACATATAAAGTATGAAAAGCAAAGCATGAGGCATTTTTACCCAACACTTCAAAGTACACTACAGCTTTCTTCTACTTTTTCCTCTAACACAACATATCCAACATTCATGACCCAACACAATACCGTTATTTCTCACTCTTGTGATTCAGCACTGAGTGTAAAACTGTATTCAGAAGTTTCCTTCCTGGAACTTTAGCAAAATGTAGGCAACTGCCTATACTTAACAGAGATCCTTTGGATTGAACATTGTGGCCAAGAAACCTGAAACTGCCTGAAGAATACCAGAACATTTCAAGGTAGACTTCAGAACATTTCAAGAAATCTCCAAAAAGCTTTCACTGACTTTTCATACAGCAAATAAGCATCAGGAAAGTACTGCAATACATGTAGATAAAATTTTGGATTTTGACCATTTTCTCCAAATTGTTAACAATAAAACAATTTGGATTTGTACTGTAACACATAGCAAGGTGTACCTTGTACCTGGCATAGAATTTCTATTCTTTGTATCAGATTTTTTTATTAATCATTGCCTGAATGGCTACTTCCTACACTTCTGAATCAGAGCCCGCGTGCATCTCATTTACTAGTGTGAATGGATTCTTAATTCGCACCTCTACATACTAGTTTTACCTATCTGCTGTCAGATATACCCACTGCTGAAGAAAATAGCTTTGCTGCCAATTCACACAATGTTGCAGAAGTGGTTACAGATACAGAGCAAAAAGTGCCTCTCCATCTTTAGGACAAAGAGCATGCTTAGCAAGGCAGTGCATTAATAAGGTGGGGATTTTTCCCCTTGACACTGACTTCTTTTAAATAGCATGAAATAATGACTATATAACTAAGCTCCTAAGACATTATTTTAGAATGAGGACTTTTATCTGCTCTTCTGTTCTAAGGACTTTGGATATATGTCTAAATCTTACAGTACATTAGTTTTTCCCTGTTGTCAGAACTGCATGTTTAATGACGTCCTTCTGATATCCAAGTTCCTGACTAATAAAAAAGTTTGGGCAAACAATATAAACACGTCCACTTTGCTACACTAGCGTAACATGCGAACATACTAAGCATGACCAAAAGTGTCTTTTGATTCAAAAAGGTAGTTAGAAAGAAAATAATACGGTACTTGAGAACTTACCCTCTTTAGAATCCCTCATATCTGCAGAAGTAGAATCCAAATCAGCCTTTTTCTGCTTTGTATCTGCTGCCTTCTTTCCCTTGTTTTTACCTTCCTGAGTTTTTTTCTTTCCTGTGGAGAAAAAAACCAATGTTTATTATTCCTGTTCAACAATTTTTATTTTTCATATTTGAGTGGCAGAATTAATACACCCATCTTTGGAGTATAACACACCAATTTTCCCAAGAAATACAAATGACAGATCAGTAAGAAGGACAGCATTCAGACAAAGCAGTAAGGCTCTAGAATCCATAAGAAATTAAAAGTAAAGATAACGATTGTCTAAAAATCTGAGACTCCTGAATATTTTAGTCACTTTCAAATCAAGAATAGACTAACAGAAATGTGTTGGCCAGACTTAACCAGCTCACATCATAGTTACCCAATAACGTCATACGGCTATTAAATTACTGTGTCTTATACAAGTATATGAAGAATATGAAATTTCTTCATATGCTATTAATCCCTAATGTTAACTGGAAGACCTCATGAAGTAGAAACCCATAGAGGCTTATCTACTTGTACAAACACTCTGAATAATGACTTTATGAATAGAGTTATAATAAAAGCAATGAAGTAGTAACATTGTAAGAAGACTATAAGCAGCATGATCTTGACCAACAAAGCAAAGACAGTAAAACCAAATTAGATGGAACTGGGTAACAGTAAAACAAAGTAAATCATCATGTGCACTGGCACAAATAAGTTTGCTAATGCTTTCTGTTAGCAAAATTAAGCAGCATGTATTACTTGTACAGGATGATGAACACAATGAAGATTAAGGCAAAATGGCATTATGCAAAGACCTACTCAGTGGCGCAAGATGTAAAGACAATGAAAATTTAATTTACCAACACAAAGTTATACTGCTATTTTTTCCCCATTAACCTTAAAGATTCATCCTATAATATACAGAAATTGAGATAAGGACTGTGTAATAACAAAGGAAACACTAAGGTCTTCTTATTCAATTCATTGCTAAGACCATATTCTCCACTCAGAATGGTTATTTTACATACAACAGTGTGGTTGAGACACCAGTCGCCTCTGAAACGTCACACTTCTACACACCACCTCTTAGGAACGAGAATTGTCCAGGAGCAGCAATTCAAATTCCTCCTTTGCTTCCACTAAGACACAAAATGCTACATTTTAACGCACTGACCCTTCCCTCTAATCAGAAGCGTGCATCATAGCCCTAAAGCCATTTCTTATTTAGAGGCACATTCTTCCAACTCATAACCCTGTCAACAAGTTTCTCCTTTATTTCCTCGAAAATATTTTTCACATCTTGAGTCAAGAAACTGAAATGCCTCTTAAAAATGTTCCTCTATTCAAACTGAGAATTTTCAAGTATGCACCCCCTCCAACAGAACACATCAGAGACAAGTCAGCTTTAAGAGGAAATGCCTGTTATGATTTGAACATTCTATTCTGTTCTAAATAATTATCTATATTTCCTCTCAAGGAACTCAGACTTCACAGGCTCTCCCCAAATTCTGGTGTGTTTCAGTTTCATGTAATTATCTCTTTTTTAAATTTTCTTATTCCAAGTTTTAACAGTTTTTAGCCTCAGAAATTGGCAATAGTCACTCAGAATTATTTTTTGTCACCTTTAGAAAATACACATGCACCCTTCCTGAAGTGAACTAACAATTACTTCATAGTATCCTCAAATATTCTAACAATCTCTGTGTCTAAATCTGCCATAATGAACCAACACTGATTTATCTGATAATACAAAATTCAATTTGGTATTTTATACCAAACACCTGCAAATTATCAGAAGATTTACCGTGTATTTTAGTGTTCACACAGGGATAAGGAGTTTAAGCGCATCTTTACCTGACAAGCAAATGTCCAACTTGAACATAATTTTATAATATCAACACCTCTAATGTTTGTAATTACAACCAGGAGCACCAAGATCTGAGTATGAAGGATTTCAAATAAGTTTGCAGAAATACCTGCTAAGCCACCTGAAATCCCTCTTGAAACGTACAGTAACACAACCAACAAACAGTTCCATTTTGAGGAAAAGGCCTCAATGTAAAATTTCAATAAATTCCTGGAGATTCAAACAGGCATCACAATCCACCTTTGGAGCGACGTAACAAAACATATTTAAATGCTAGGACACTTCAAGAGAGATCAATTTTTTTGCAGACTGCTCATCATCTGAAGACCAACATCAGTATCTTGACTTGAATCACAAAATTCTAGATTCATCTCTCACATCTCCAGGTGACACTGGAAACAAGGAGAAGATTGGTCCCCGGGTCCTTCTCATCTACCTCAAACTTGGCCAGGATTAGAGAAGATATTTTACCAGGCGGTACAGCATACAATAATATTGCAGATGAAGTCATGGGGCAATTCTACATCTAATTCTACAGCAGCACTGAATTTCACAGCACGGTAATGCGTTACTGTAACAGCCTTCAAACCAAGACCCAATTAATTCTTTCTTATAACAAGACTAGAAATATATTGTGCTATTTAAAATGTAAAGTATGTAAAGGAACAACAAAAATCACTCCTACGTGCTAAAGCGTGCAAAGGTTTTTTCAAAGTGTCATCCATTTATAGAATATAAAATTTAATAAAATTATAATCTGAGAAATCACTAGAATAGAAGAATTTGTACACTTAAGTCACATACTTCCTTCTGCTATCGATGAAAAGATCATCACTTGCAAGTTCTCCTGCCACACTCCTGAAAAAAAAGATGCAACCTGCTCGCTGATACAGCTGGAAATGGTTCAAGTCCTTGGCCTTTAGGCATAAACTCATTTGAAGAGAAGATTCATCTAGCACCTACTTGCCCTTACTCAGAATAGTGAGCAGAACTGCTTGCATACATACGTAATTTTAGATGCGCCAGATCGATTTCTGACACCTATCAACTAGAGACACCAATCGATTTTTGATATTTTCCTCTTACCAGCTTTAGTTTGTTCATTTTCTAGGTTGCAGCTTTCTTGGTAAAGGTTAAAAGAAATGACTATACTCAAGCACAGCAATGACTGTCCCAGATGCATCCATTTCATGGCCCTGAATGTTCAATAGATGCCCAGGAAGAGAATTTAAGAATAGAGTAACAGTAAAGCTTCATTGGTATCCTCTCCCAGTTTTCACGTATCTAGATTTCAGGAACTTTTGAAGATACTTAATAGCTTTTTGACTTTCTTTCATGAGCTCTCAAAAGTGCTTTATAAATCCATGTAAACCTGAAAGATTTGCATCACCTTCTTCGAGCCGATTGCCAGTGAAAACGCAACTTACTGCTCTGATATAAAGGATATCAGTGTGCAGCCCAAGATCTGACCCTTAATTTTCTTACAGTTTAAGACATCAAGAACTAACAGAAGCCTGTAGGAGGGGGAAAACGCCTCAGAATACAGAACCTGGTGGAAGCCTGAGTATAAGTACACACGTGCACTTACCATCAGGTTCCTGAAGGGTCCTACATGGCTGCTACTGCCAGCTGGATCCTCCACTTGGTCTAAACAAGAAAGATACAGGAATGAAACACAGGGAAAGTGAAATGGAAACAATGACAAAAGAATAAATGAAGGGCAGAACTTAATATATGTGTATGTGCATTAAAAGGATTGCAAAAGAAAGATGCAAAGGAAAATGAAAGAAAGAAACAGATGGAAAGAGGCTACTTGTCTACAGCTACAAAGACCAAAAGAGGAATGTATCAATTTGTCTTGCAACTACATTTTTAAATATAGTTCCTTTTTCTCCTTTTCTCCTGTCCTTCGCTTATGTTGTACATAGGTCAGCACAAGCATTATCTGCCTTTTAGCAGATACATTTAGCAAAAACATTGCAATAGGCACAGGAGATCTCATGCTACTGCCAATGTCCAGATAATTCGCTGATACTTATGCTGCAGTCTCGCGTATTTCAGAGGAGTTCAGATGACAACAGAGTGAGAATTTAAAGGAGATAAATAATCTTTATTTGCCCATACTTCATTTTATTGATCAAACCAAGACATCTCAAAACAATCTACAGTTACCTGTGCTCATATTTTTGCTGTTAACCAAAATACTAATGGAACTGTAAAACCACTAATTTATTTCTGGTGGGATGGGATGAGTATATTCAGATGCCAGGAGGGAAGAAGTTGAACACAGCCTTTCCATACACCTGGAGCTGAATTCTATAATTAAATATTGCTGAATTGTACAAGATGCTATTATCTTTAATAACCTTTAAGCGCAGCAACAAACGTTCACAGTTAAGATCATAAGGTCACTCACATCTGATCTCAAACACTGTTTTAATCACTTAGAAGAAATATGAGAGACACATTTGCCTCCCCAAAAATCTTGGGTTAATAAGGGAAAAGAACTACTGGTATGAGTTTCCGGTATTCTTTTGAAATTCGTAGTCAACAGCTACCTACAGCCAAGTAACTTATCTACCCTATACTCTGCCCATGCTGTTACTTAGAAGTACCACAGACACCTGTGCAAATCGCAAGTGTCATGGAAAAAAACCAGTGGGGAAGCCACCTCAGAGATGCCTGAAAAGTATTCTTAGGGCACAACGAGTGTAGCCACCTTGAAAAGGTATGGCTAAAGGGAGTGTAGAGAATGAAATAAAGATTAAGTGTGCCTACAGGCTAAAAAAAAATCTTTACGGAAAATTCAGCAGAAGACAACTTCATGACGATTTCCACGTTACTCTGATTAATGAATTTTAAAATACTGATGCAACTTGATTTTCAATTTGAGAATCAATTTGCTGCACACCAGAATTCCTCTGTTCCTCTATGTAGAATACTGGCAGATGTCATGCTTTTCAAAGTAAATTCCTTAAACCTTCAAGCATCTGTAAAAATCTGACTAGTTGTTTGTTCTGGAAGACAGGCTAGAAAAAATGAATGCCTTTTACAGGCAAAAAAGCCATATCCAAAATAACGGCATAAATGGCTCCAAAAAATTAAATCCAAGTGGTGTTAGCTGGAGGAGCATGAAAAATGGAGAAACATGTTGCAGTGACTTCTCAGAATCTTGTCCAACTGTGAATGTAGCAGCATATTTAATAAGGGGATTAAACAGTAAATAACTAAGCACAAAAAAAAAAAAGGTATTGAATTCAAAACGGCCATGATGATGATGTGAATACTAAGAACGTTTTTTTAACTTATTTTCTTCAGTTAGCATTTAAGTGTCTTCACTTTGCTTTTTGATTTATTTTTCTTTTTTCTACCATTAGCTACCTTTCATTACATAGTGAAATCTTGTTTACAAAACCTTTTATTATTATCTACCAGCACCTGCTTAGACAGCAAAGCCAAATCATAAACCACTTGGGTAAATAAACGGCACCATACCTGTGTTAAGAGCTGCTCACAATCACTGTCAGCCACTAAGAACTCTTGACATTTAGGGAAAGCTGGTAGGTATGACACGTCTCATATATATAAATATATGTATATAAGGATTATTTATATAATCATGGGGATTACAAAAATTTGCTGAAAATGTGACCTCAAACCCACAAGGTTCTGCAAATATTTTATTTAAAGATCTAAGCCAACAGCCACATTTCAAAGTATACACTGCAGGTTCACTGTGTGGTTATTCGTTCATTTTTGAGTAGGGGCTGCAAGTGAAGCACCGCAGGCTCACACCTTCCTCATATCATCGCGTCAAAGGACATTTGACTCACACCATCTCACAGCTTACGGTAATTAAACCATTTTTAAATTGCTGTCTGAAGTTTTAAGTGATCCAGCTGAGGTTATCCCACTACATTGTTCAAAATGTCACACTACAAATTACTGAAGAAAGAGGAAGAGAGAGTAAAAATAGTAGGGGCAAGTTGCAAAGCTAGTAAATATTAGGCTAGGAATGGAAAAGATGACAACCTTGAAAGAAAACACCTCAACAATTCTGCTGTATTAAAACAACATTACTTAAATATTATGACATCAATTTCCAATATTTCTCACATAATATTAATGTTAACACAACAATAAACCAAAATTCCTTTCAACTACTTGCATTTAAATATTGCTTTGAAACGTGATTAGAGCAAGCCCAGCTGAAAAACTCTGAAGCGTGCTTCTGAACACACACATCCACTATTACCTGGGGAAGGAACATCTTTTGAACTCAAAAGCTTCCAACTTAAAACAAAGCAAAACATGAAACTGCTGCCCACCAACCGCTTTGGGGGAAAATGCTCTTGTCCTGGCAAGAAAAATGCCCGCAGAGCCCCCAGGATGACTCCCCAAATCCCAGGGCTCAGATATTCAAGTGCTGCCATAGAACAGCTTTGGTGGGAGATTTTTTTTTTCACAGACTGAATTGCCATGAGTCAAGCCAGAAAAAGCTTTTCTTTT
The DNA here is from genome assembly GCA_025774025.1 of Xenus cinereus. Taxonomy (NCBI): domain Eukaryota; kingdom Metazoa; phylum Chordata; class Aves; order Charadriiformes; family Scolopacidae; genus Xenus; species Xenus cinereus. The sequence continues at coordinate 3,007,854 of JAOXJK010000008.1, forward strand.
TATTTTATTGTTAGTTTAAGATATGCTATACTAGGAGCATTTTCAAGTTTGGCTCAAGATGCATCCCACTTGTTGGTGTGCACACACACAAAACCCTTTCTAACACCCTCTGACAAAATTCTTCCCCTAAATAGGCTCAAAAATACAGACTAAGTATTAACCAACTTTTCCATTTTCGAGTCCAAATCTTTCTAAAACTGAACACTAAAAAGAGATGTAAAAAGGATGCAAAAGCAGCACATTTTTATCCATACTCCAGCAATTCTACGGGTGAAATTCAAGACGTAGAAGGCACAGCTCCATTTTTGAAACAAACACCTAATTAAAGGGGACGTCAATTAAATCTGAATGGCTACATATACAGTATCATTAAGAGGCCTATTTCAATAATGCTGTCAAGTATGTATGAAAACATGCAGAAAAAGACATTTAAATGCCTTTATTACCATGTTTTCCTCAATCGGTCATTATTATAAATAATTGGTGGGGCATTTTTCTTGCAATACTATTATAAAGTTATCAGATACAACTGGTTTATGCCGGCATAATTTTAGGTACCGTTAAGCAGATGAAACACTAAAATTGACACAAGCTTTTTCATAGTGTACGAAAACTATCACAACGTAATTTTAACTTCTGACTCCTGAGAACCATGAGAATAATTCAGAGCTACAGAAGATCTTGATTTTGTCTTGTCAAACCTGCCCAAACCTAATATATCAAATAATCTTAAAGGTGGAGAGTCATAATACATATAGCTATATGCTTACATGTAGCTTGCTATAATCCCAAACTCAATGACCTGTACTACTGCTGTTGTTTGAAGACCACAAGCAGCAGCAGCAGAGATAAACGGCTGCTTGACATCAAGAATAAAAGCAAACGCAGCCAGCAAAGGTCCTTCCACGATTTTCTCCAGCGGAACTTGCATCTCCTCTTCCTTAAAAAGGCACTTTCAAGCTTACACAGTAGAAGCAGAAGAGGAGGAACAGAATAAGCACAGAAGACAAACTTCACAGTAATTCTATTAATATCAAACTGCCTCTTGTATAAATATATTCCTACACATTAACCATCATTTCACACACAAACAGTAGTGTTTTAATCACTGCATTTTCCAACCAGATTATAAATTTTGCAATAAAGCCTTGCCTTGGGCTGATATTTCAATACACCTGAATACAGATGCACATATACCTAGCTGTGTATCTGTATTAGAATGTATTTCCACCAAGCACTGAATATCCATTTTACAGGAAAGAAACAGAGCAATGCATTTACACAGACTGTTAAGATGACATTTGCATAACAGATGAACTTGTTGCCATGGAAAGTGTAAGAAAATTCTGAGCTGAGCTATTTAAAACACCAATTTCTGCAAATGTTTGGCAAAGCCTCCACTTTAATGACAGCACTAAAGATCACGTTACTATATCCCACCACAAACTTCTTAAATTATATAATAATCAGTACACGAAATGTTAGCATGGTATCATAGGATACACCACACCAAGCAAACGGGAATATATTACCATTACATGGAGTTCTTCATGAGCTCAGAAAAGCTTAGCTAAAGCTATTCACAGAATTCAGAGAAATATATAAGATAATTAGGCTGAAAAGTCTTATGAGCAGGAAGCCTATCTTAGAATCATAGAATGGTTTGGACTGGAAGAGACCTTAATGACCATCAAGTTCCAACCCCCTGCCCTGGGCAGGGACACCTCCCACCACACCAGGTGGCTCCAAGCCCCATCCAGCCTGGCCTTGAACCCCTCCAGGGATGGGGCAGTCACAGCTTCTCTGGGCAACCTGGGCCAGGCTCTCACCACCCTCA
>JAOXJK010000008.1:3009790-3022843 GCA_025774025.1 Xenus cinereus
TCCAGGGATGGGGCAGCCACAGCTTCTCTGGGCAACCTGGGCCAGGCTCTCACCACCCTCACAGCAAAGAATTTCTGTCTGGTATCTAATCTAAATTTCCCCTCTTACAATTTAAAACCATTACCCCTTGTCCTGTCACTACATTCCCTGACAAAGAGTCCCTCCCCAGCTCTCCTGTAGTCCCCTTCAAGGCCATTATAAGGTCGCCCCAGAGCCTTCTCTTCTCCAGGCTGAAGAACCCCAGCTCTCTCAGCCTGTCTTCATAGCAGAGGTGCTCCAGCCCTCTGACCATTTTCGTGGCCCTCTGCTGGACTGGTTTGAACAGGTCCACGTCCTTCCTGTGTTGAGGACTCCAGAGCTGGACACAGTGCTCCAGGTGGGACCTCACGAGAGCAGAGCAGAGGGGTAGAATCACCTCCCTCACCCTGCTGGCCACACTTCTTTTGATGCAGCCCAGGATGTGGTTGGCTTTCTAGGCTGCCAGTGTGCACTGCTGGCTCCTGCTGAGCTTCTCATCCATGAGCACTCCCAAGTCCTTCTCCTCAGGTCTGCTCTCCAGCCATTCTCCACCCAACTTGTGCCTGTGCCTGGGACTGCAGTGTCCTAGGTGCAGGACCCTGCAACTTGGCTTGGTTGAACTTCATGAGGTTTGCACAGGCCCACCTCTCAAACCTCTCCAGGTCCTTCTGGATGGCATGCCTTCCCTCCAGCATCTTAAATGTGTGGTATTACACCACTCCATAAAAATTGAAATACGAGTTGCCTCCTTCACGTTTTATAAATTAAATGTTGTACCATCACCCTCCGTAACAAAAAGGGGGGCAAAAAGCAGCGTATCTGGTAGCAATACTACGCCATCCACATTTGCAGCATCTCATTCAAATCCTTAATATGTTGCGCCTTCTGACTAACCCGAGTGTAAATCACAGGAAGTCTTAAGTTTATAGACTGTAAAACTTACTCATCCATAATGACTTATGTAGTACAGAATGTCATCTAACAATTACAATGTACGGCAAACAAACATCTACAGGGTTTAATTCTATGCAATTTTAACCCACACAAGAGCTGTGATGAAACAATTAAGTGTAAATAATTAAACACAGAGCTTCTATCTTAGCAACACTTAGAAATGTTACTTCTGCCTCTATGCCAATATTTCTAAAACTAACGTAGCAGATACAGAGTACACAAATGTGTGATCAGACTTGCTCTAGAGTTTCTCAATCACTCAACATAATTTTTATTTTTACCTCCTACCCTCCCTAATAACACAACCTCCCACCATTCACTGCAAATTCCTAGCACGTTACTTGATACCAACCACAGCCACCATTGACACAGCCAAGCCATTACAGAACATACGATAAACATTCTTCTCTACAGTTATATTCCATCAGCTTTTATTTTGCAAAGTATTAAAACAAAAGAAGCAGCAAAAGAAATGCCAGCTGGCACAAAGATTTTTCCAGAAATAACTGGTGTTCCTGTATTTAGACAGTTTTTATGTACAATTCAGTTAAAAATAGAGGACCCCAATTTTGTAAATACAGAGAATTAGTCAAAACTTAAATCTCCACTTTAACAAATACAAGCTCTTACTTGAATCCAGAAAATATTGCTTCTACATTCACTACAGCCCTCCCCAAAATGAAGCTATACTCAGATAATTAAGAAATAACATGCATTTTGACAGCATCATTTGCAAGATAATGCAAATGAAAGGCCTCAGATGACTACTTGTACTGCAAAGTTTAAAATGATCACTGTTAGATCAGCCTGCCTTTATCTGTAATAACTAACCCAAATATTTATCATTGCCCAATTTGGATCAGTAAACACTTGAGAGGGTTAGATCAAAAATATCTGGGTTTTTTTTTTAAGCTAAGTTATCTTTAAAAGTAAATACTTAAGACTTTACGTGCCATTTTATTCTGCTGTTTGACCAAGTGGATATGTTTAAATTCAGTAGTGGTCATACTAATAAGTGACATTTAAAAAAAAAATTTAAAAAAAAGGACTTCTGAGTCCACATGCAGACCCAAAAGGTAAAGCCCTTCATACACCACTGGTAAGTTCTGCCCTCGAGAGCACTTTCGCCCCACCAGCGAAACAGGACTCTCAAAAGGTTAGGGAAAAGCTGCAGTTGCATCAAAGACCGAAAACGCAGTTTATCCAAACGTTTGTCCAGACACGGGCTACGGCTTTACTTGGCGAATGCAGCTGTAGAAAGGCTACGATTCCCAGGACACAGGGCTGCCTCTGTGTCTCACCGGGCACTGGGATCACTGTAACAGCAGTCTCCAAGGCTGAGGACACAGGAGCAAAGCCTCTTGCAGATGCAGGATCCAGACAGCGCTGCTACCACCAGATTAAATCTCCCATGTATAAAATTAAATCCTTGCTACAAGGTCAAGCTCAGTACTTTTTATTTACATTCACTCAAATTTGTCCTCTGCTGTTCACTTGCACCCAACTAAATCCTTTTGCTAACTGTACCTGTAACATGTCATTTATGAGCAATTTTTCTCCAACAAAACAGTAAAATATTCTCAGTAAAATCATCCCCTTCTGCTTTACAATGTATTTCATTCCCCTCCCTGGCGCACATTTCCAGCTTTCTTTCCTTTAACCATCTTATTCTCTTACTTTTCTTCAGTACAACTTGCAGGAGTAATCCTTTACTTTAGGGGATTCAAGAGGGGGGAAAAAAGACACATATGGCAGACAATTTTATTGAAGAACACCTTTTTTTTAATGTTACAAGCAGTGATCCAATGGATTAGTTGCGTTTCAAAAAGGGAAAATTACTTTGGAAAACACATGCAGTTCTATTTCCCAGAGCACACACTCCCTTATTGCCCTCCTTTCACCAGCACACTCAGAAGTGCCAAGGTATCAGTTTTGGCACGCAATGCAAGCTTGCCTTAAACAGTATTTCTTTTTTTCTGTAGAGTTTAAAAGGCTGTTCTTTAGTGCAAGCATAGCATTATTAATTTCCCTGAGCTTTTTGCTCAGACACTAAGAACAGAAATGAAAACACTTTACGTCAAATGACATGTACTCATATTTGTACAAGGTAAGGAAAATAACACTATTAACAACTTGAGATGACAAAAATGGAACTATCAATTACCTAGTGTAGTAAATACATAGTGTTTCCCTTAGTCCTCATTAAAAATGTTGTAGCATTTTATGAACTGAGTCTCCAACCTAACAAGGAACATCTTTAATTGTTAATAAGCAGCTACTGTCACAACACATTTGCAGGCATGAAAACTTTGCTTCTCTGCATCTGTTAAATTTGGAAAGACTTGTCTCCTTCCAACTTCAGAGTGACAATCCAAGGTCATGTGGCAGAATATCACTGCAGGGCCTGTTTTATGTGTAAAAGTAGATAAAGGAGGAAAGTAAACATTGTGTCCACTCATGATTTTAATGTACAATATAGTCCCCAAATCATTTTTATCTGCTGAGAAATTGTGAAAGATTTGCTTAGCTTTCTCTCTGAAACCAAGAGCTTCATTCGCTTCAGCTGCAGCCCATTGATATTTTCTCAGAGAAATGCTTTTCAGTCTTCTGTGATAAGAGAAGATATACTGAATTATATTTCTAAAGGAACTCTTAACTCTGACATTCCAGTTGCCCAGCCAGTGCATTTCTCAAGCTGTGGAGGGGAGTACAACAGGACAACAGCAACAGTTGGTGCTCATGAGAGAATCAACAACCAAAGTTACTAAATTTATAGTCTGGCCCAAACCAGACAAACGGCAAACTGGTACCTGCCTAATTTATGAAATCAAGAAAGGTCAATGGACTCATAAAGTCACTATAGGGAATGGCAACTTCCTCCATTTTTCAAAGGAAGTGATAACAAATCCCAGTCGGAGCACAAATGTATTTGTCTTCTGCTCAGTTAACTGCTCCATTCAAGATTAACCTGTTTAGATCAAACTTGACTTAAAGTCGCACAAGTTTTTTTGCACACGTCTTTTCATAGCATAAAATGTCAACTAAAACAGAATACAAAAATAAAGTGTCACTGAAAAGTAACTTGGACATTTCTGTTTGCAGGCAAGCAACCAGAAAAAACAGCTCTGGTATAGGAGAGCAGAGAGACTGGAGGCTGACACTTAACAGTTAAGGATTTGGTAGCTGTGAGCAAAGTTTCTGCCCAAAGTCCACTTGGCTTTTGCAACCCCTGACAAGGGTCCGCAAGATCTGCAACACTGGCCTCTTTGCTCTTCACCTGCACCTTGAAATGGAACACTTTGCAGGAAGTCAATCTTTCACTCAACTCACTGAAACTTAGTGTGACCTAACTCCTTGGTAAAAAGCCCAAGACAACTCCAATACTTGGCAGCAGAATCACACACCTTTCCTTTCAAGAGTATGACTCTGTGGTAAAGGTGTGTATTTTAACGTTTTGATGCAAACTTAGTGCTAAAGAGAGATCAGCCACCCTTGCAGCTGAGCTGCTTCACACCAGAGCTCGCTACCTAGACAGTTTCCAACTTTACTGGCAGCAAGGTAAGGAAGTTTGCTGGGGACTTGGCTCTGAACCGTGGTGATGCAGGAGGAAATGCACCAAAATTTATTTGAATCAAGTCACTTTCAGAAACACTAGGTCTTTCCCATTCAACAATCAAATTGTATCTTATAGATTGCCAAATAAAACAATATTCATGTATTTGACTAGGCTCAAGCGAGGCATCCGGCTCTCAATGCAAGTTGGAATATCTGTACAGCTCACTACCCATTTCCATGGCATTTGCTGCTGCAAAATAACAACAATCAAGATGATAGATATTCAGCTATTATCACACTCTCACTAGAGTAACTTCATGTCAATCATCGTATTAATAACACTGCCTCTTTGAAGTTGTAAAGCATTAATCATAGTCTATCAAATGCTCTTGCAGAATTCAGAAAGAAAGTGTGACAACAAAATTAACTCTTAAGAGCAACCCTGGAAAGCTCATAAGTGTTCCTGAAGACTTCATCCTAAGTAACTTACATGCACTGGTGATCCAAATAAATATTGTGTTTGCCTAGTCCACGGTAAAGAGTTTATAAAAGCTAAGTAAATATTTGCTAGTGAATATCTGATGGTCAGACATTATCTAATTTCTTAGCTACAAATGTTGAAATAGCAGTGAGTCTTATTTCAATAACTGTTAAACCCAAGGAAAAACTTACACTGCTATAACATTTCCGTGAGGAACTTGACACAGCAAGTGTAGGCCAGTGAGAATTCTTCAGAACAAAGTCATTCCTGTCAATCTGTGTAAGGCTCTTGGCAGGAAAAACAAAATAAATTTGAAGGTTTGACAGATTAAGAAAATTAAATACACTCTGGTCTGACAATGGGTTTTCTTTTTTGTTCATTTGGAAAATGTACAAGATAGTTAGTAAGTGGAATATAAAATTACTTTAATATTTTGCAGTTTCATAATCCTGTGACACGAGAATCTTCACGGAGACTTTACAAACACAAACTGGCTTACAAAATACGGAGATCTCACAATTAAAGAAACCAGCTCACAGCCACAAAGAAGGCCTGTTCATCTCTTCCCATCAAAAAGCAGCTATCAAAACTCTGCACATACTTAAGTTAAACGTGCTTGTTTATCACTGCATAATAAATTACACAGGGCATCTGTAGACAGGCCCTCAGTGTAAGACATTCCCTGTAAACAGTTCAAGTAAAATAAGTGGTCGATGCAAAACTATGGTAAATTGTAATAAAAACAAGCACTAATGAAGTTTAGTACCATTAATGATACAGAATCAATATGAATAACCTTGTTCAAATGGGTTTGAAAGGACGAAGGACAAACAGAAAACATCTAGAGAAAGGCTGTAAAGTGATTAAGATATGGAAGATTCTCATTACAAGAACAACTTAAGAGTCTTCACTAAATTAAGAAACGATTCAGGCTAGAGAAGAGATTGCACAGGAGGGTAAGGAAACCACAGGAAGAGCAACAGTGTGTGGTAAACCCTGAACTTAACCTGAGACAATGCAAAAGAATTTAAGAAAGGATTATTCACGTGAATAAAAGTCATCCAGATTTAAGTAAGGCAGCAAACCCACACACTTTATTACAGGTAAGGCAGACGGTAACTCATCGAGTTGCTGCTTATATGCTATAAGCAACAGGATGGTTCTAAATCACAAAACAGGTCACTTAAGGGAATAAAAAAAGAAAAGCATTTGTTTCAGTCCAGAAAAGAGCACCTATTCTCCTATTCTGTAGGAATTCATCTGCTTCCTATTTTTGAACAAACTCCAAATCTATTTATCTCAAAGCTCTTCCCTAAAATTGCAATTATCAAATCTTCTCTGCATCTTCGAAGCAGAAGCATTTAAACAGTTCTGTGATTCAGAAGAGAACATTCTAAGAAAATACCAATACAATAAAATATTTCTGCAAGGAAAGTAATATTTCAATAGAAACTATAGTAACTTTTAAATTTCTTTTCAGAAAAAAATAAAGAAGTGTTTTCCTAAGAAAGGAGGAGAATAATTTCAAAACAGATTATCTTAATTAAAAAACTTTAAGAGTGGAATACCAAGCTTCTTTTCTTCCAGGTCACTCATTGTTTTAAAGCTAGCCGTGATCAATAGAAAAAAAAAATTATTAAAACTGGAAAGCTCTTTGGTGCCTTATTGCACTTGCCACTGTAGGTTATGTAAGTGCAGACAGGATTAGCAAATTTGTTTGGAAATGATGCAACTGTGGTCTAGATTTTTTTAACTTGGAAAAAATAGTATAGAAGTGTGGCTGGAAAAGCATAAAGAAAAATATGGAAAGCTTTAGAATTTGAATAACCAAATAACCCAAGAATAATATTTTTATTGTGTTAGATAAATACATACATTTGCTGTAACCAGAAGTTAGTTAATAGCTAGAAATATGCCAACTTGTTACCATCATGAAGGCCATACCGTTATTTTAAGTTAAGGGCAGAAGAACAGAGATAAAAGTTACAGAGAGCATGCAAGGTGCTTGTAGTGCTTTTTTAACAAAGATCTGATAATGAGCACCGAGTCCTTACACTGCATTCCTCATCACCTTCAGGCCCTTTGTTAAAGTCTTCTTACAGAAAGTATTGATTTCTTACCGGCATCACCAGTCAGACGCCAGCCCAGACAAACTGGGGGCTGCCATATTACGAACAGCAAAATTTCTGGTCCCGCTGCTCGTACCAGTCCATACCCTGATACCCCAGTGACAGCCAGTCCTGCACTGCTACTGCCTGTGGACTGCCGTTCCCAGCTGCACACGCGGAAACTTTTAAGAGGAGTGTATACACAATAGTACATCTGAGCCTTCTGAAGAAGAAAACAAACCTTACAGCCTTCCCTAACCTTGTAATTACAGCACAGAAGAAAACAAGTTTCCCAGTGTTCACAAAAATATGATACAACCCGACTAAAGCAGAAACACTGATATTTAAGAACTTAGGAAATATCTGAATGTCCTAAAGCCTCGTATTTCCAAAGGTTTATACTTAGAAATATGGAGTTTAAGGAGTCAATACACGCAATTTAGCGCTGAAATATTTATTTTTTTTTTTAAGTACAGATAAATTATTTTTTTACCTCTGAAATGAAGGCTTATCTTCTACTCTTAAACCCGTAGGCAGGAGCAAGGCTGGAATGAATCATACCAATTTCACTGTGCTGTTCAGGAAAGCTCAGAGCAGCAGCTATCACAGGAACTGGGGGCGTTGCTGTAGAAGTGAAGACGGGAATTTAAAGTAATACAAGTCTCCTATTCAAAGGGCCCTGAATACGAGGGATAAAAGAAAATTTCCGCTGGTCAGAAGACCTTAAATAGATTAGATATTCACCAGACAGAAGCTGCCATGAGAGGTACAGCTCCCTTGATATCCCAAATGCACCTTTTTTAACTGGAAGAATTACATTCTTCCAGTAAATCAGTGTGATTTTGGGAAATCAAAGTAAATTTCACTTTAAGGTTTTGTTCCAGATGATCGTGTTGACCTTCTCCTTCCTTCCTTATCTTCTCCCAGTCATTAGCTAGGACATTTTGAAGCCTTGAGTTCCTAAGTTTTTCATCAAACCTACTGGAAATAGAGCTTATATCATTTCACGTCATCCTTGCTACAAATGTATAATTTTAATATCCGCCTATATAAACTACACTGCAATTAATACACAATCTTTTTTCTCACAAACTCTTTTCTGTTGGGAAATAAGCTTTTAAACTTATTCGAAGTACAAGTCTAACTAGGAAATTCATGTAACTTGAAAAACAAAACACCAGGGCACCATTTGGCCATGATTTCCATTTGTGATGACATCCAGATGGCAATCCAAGGCCCACCTTTTGTAAACAGGATGGATATTTTTGTGACTCTGAAGTACAGCTAATTATTTGGAACTAAGCAAGAATGTCTATGAAAGTATTAACAAAAAACTACAAGGATTTCTACTACCACACAATTTAACCTGCTTATTTCATCTTAACATTTCCCTTTTCTGCAGCAGCAATTTGACACTGTTTCAGGAACAGTCACACTTATAGACAAAAGAAAATCCAGTGCAACTTTTATGGTGACAGCATTTAGCTAGAACCTGTGAAGCAGAAGCCTGAAGTTGCACTTTGCATTCAGACAATATAAAACAAGGCATAATAATTATTTATAACAGATGGTAATTGAGTCATAATTCACCCACCTTAATCTCACACTATCTCTGGGACAGTATTATTTACTAAGAGTTACCCCATAGTTTATGCTCTCCCTGAAATCTGATAAGAACTATGGGAAATAGCACCATCACGACAGCAGTAGAACCATTTAAGGTAGTGAAGTTTTAAAAGGTTTATTAGCAATGGTTTGAGACTTTAAAACTGTACTACAATAAAAAAAAAAATCACCAGGGGCTGTCCAAGACATAGATGAACTCGAATCAGGTGTTTTGCCTCCACTACAATAGAGGACTCTATTTTAAGAGGTGACACAAGTGGGTTTTTTAAGAGGTCATTTGGTTTCATGACAGACAACTCAAGTTGCTTTACACAGCATGTGCTTTTGGTAAAATGAAATTACAGACTCTTTTCCCCCCAACCTCTTGACAGCCTGACTTTAGAGAGAGAGAGGATATGAAAGAGGCACATGCAGCATTCATTCCAGACAATAGTACGAATTATGCCACTGGGGTTTGTTGCCTAGATAAAGTGCTAAGTGGAACACGGCTAAGACACAAATACAGCTGAACAGCACAGCATGGAACCACTACCATAGAGATATAAATAAGCACAGGAGAAGTAAAATGTTGCCCTTTTCTCCCCCTCCAAAAAAAAGGTTGTTGTTTTTTTTTTTAAAAGGTATTATTCACAAGTAGGTAGAGCAGAGCAAACTGTGTAACGTCAGTATCTTTCTTCCTCTGAGAACAAACTTTTGATCTGCCACATAATCAATGACAGAAACTGCGTGGATGATTTTAGCATTCTTTGATTACACTTTGGAGCCTACTTAGCACCTTAAAGCAGATTATAGCCTAACAAAACCACTGCATATTTTTATGTGTGACCACCTTTCTCTTTTTTCTTACTTTATGTAGTTAGTAAAAAGTTACTTTTGAAAGGAAGACAGAGCCTGAGGCCACGGACACCAGAAGTGATCTTCTTGAAGGAAACACTCATCTTCAATATTACTGCTTACTACTGCTACATATTACTGCTGTCAAATATAAAGGAAGAAATGCCCTGATGAGAGAAAAAGATGTCCACCCCATCCCTCTAATGGATACATGAATTTAACTGTAAAGCAAAAGCCAAGCTGTTCTCTTTTTCCTTAGAAAGGGTATTAATGAAAAACCTTGCGTTAATGCATTTGATTTGAACAAATTTTCCTACAAGCCTGGCAGGCAGAACAGAAGCATCTTAACTGCAACTTGGGAGAAGCAGATGATAAACACTTAACAAATAAATGAAATATCAGAAAATGCAAAAGCAACAAAGAATCTATTAGATCATTCTTCTACTAGTTGTTGACCATGTACTGGCAGCTGCTGGCTCTTAACCACATAAAAATCATGTCAAAGATAACAGGGCTTGGCTCTGATAAAAATCTTTGATGCTACTCAAGTTCACCAAGTTGTTTTCTTTTTTGGGGAGTTGTATTCCCCTCCTCCCCATAACCTTTTATTCTACTAAATTTCTTCCTAAATCTCAAACGCGCTCATCACCTTAGCAACAACATGCAATGTTTCAATGCATAAAAATAAATTAGTAGGAACTGCCTCTTTTTCCTCAAGGACTCCTAAGCTGCTTGTGCACGGCAGAAGAAAGATGTAAAAGATTTATTCCAGCCCTGAAAACCTACAACCGAGCCAGGCAGTAACCACTGAACATTAACACCTGGGAGACGTATAGCATTTCGAATGCAGACTGCAAGAACAAAAACGTGCAAGACATGGAACTGCTGAAGAAGTTGCGCAAGTAAAGAACAGGCGAGTTTTGAGAAACACGACTGAGGCATAACCAAGATCCCACCTTCTGCAAACACATCGGAGAAGACGGGTACATGGCGGAGAATGCCAGGTGCCATCCTAAATATGCTCTAAAGGAGATTACGAACCTTGGGTCAGTAATCGCTTGCAAAGGGAGGTCAGATCAAGGTCAAGGAAAACAGTTCAATCTCTGTTTTGTGTCTGCCCTAGGTTTGGTCAGCTGCTGATTCTTAAATGCCATCTCAACTTTACAAATTTAGCATAGCCTACCTCATATGGTAACACAGTCTGAATTGACAGCCTGTGAGGATTTATTCAGAAATAAAGAGTATTCCTACTGCAATATGAAAAGTTTTACAATAATGAAAGCCTTGACTGATTGGGCAAAACACATCACATTTTTAATACTTGTGAAACGGTCACCTTCCCCGATATAATTAGAGTTCATTAAATAAATTGCAGGAACAGGAGTGTTTGTCAAATGATACATATCTTAACTGTCCAAGGACAAGGACTGAGATACATTAAAAATTCAAAAGGATATTTGTTTTACTGAATACAGAATAATTATGAGCTATTTAACAACTTCATGTTTTGAAGAACTAAATTATAATACATTTCTCAAATAAAGTCTTGTCTAGTCATTTCTAAGGTATTAAACTGTCAGTTTCTTTTTCTGGAAACCCTGTTTCTAAAGGACACACTCATTCACAGTTGTTTAAACCTTGGCAGTTCATACTTAGTTCTATTTTCTCCTCAATGTGTAAGACGACAACCTGCAACACAGGCTAAAATAAAGTTTATTAAAAAAAAGAATTAATTGATCTGTTTAGGTAGCTAATAAATTCCAATTTCACAACCCTCTGGAGGAGCTACTCTCTAGCAAGTTTCTTAAACTGGCACTTCATCTAAAAGATTACCTTGTACTGACTCCCAATTTTTCACATGCATAAAGTTAACTCACAACATCCTTCTCCTCCCAACCTCCTTTTACCATATACTTAGAATTTCATAATTTCTTTTAATTACTTTTTAACCCTGCTCGTCACACAATTTCCTTTGTTTTCACATAAAAGCTCAATGCCAAGGCTAAGAAACTTCCAAATCCAAGAGATATAGCTGGATCTGCAAAAGAAGGGATACCAGTAGAAACCATTTTGGAATCCTAATTGCAGCTACTGCTATCAGATCAGCAGAAAAAATATTGTTTCTTATAAGAAAATTGCTGTTAATTGCATATATTAGCAGATGTTACTACAAATACAAAAGTAACTGAGAGTAAATGCAGAGGAGTAAAAATAATTCCAATGGAACCTACTAAAAATAGAACTATACAATTTCAAAATATGCATGCATCAGAAAATAATAAAGCACATACTATGAATTACCTTATCTTTTACAGCATAGATAGTGAAACTTTAAATCATAACAATTCAAAGCAACTAAATACTTAGAATTTGGTCCTTCTGCTTCATAAGACAAGAGTTTAATTCCATAGACAAATTATTCTTGGGTGCATTCTCAAATGCTTCATCTATATTGTATTTGGGGTTGGTTCTTGGTTTTATTTCTTTTTAATCTTTGTGAGCCTTGATAAGAAGTTTATATTTATAAAAGACCTATTGTTCCTAATTATGACAGACTGAAATCTGTAAAACCCGTAACAGTTAAAACTTTAAACCTATAAAACAGCACAAAACCAAACCCCATTAACCACCAAATTAGTTTACTGATATTTTTATCTATAGCTTTATGAATGCAAATAAAACTTCTATGCCACGAAAAATTACCTTAGAAATTATTCTGTCTGGCTTTTCTGATTTATAATATAATCAAATTCTTTCAAGTTGTTTTTCTAGCCTTTCAGGTAAATCACAGGCACACAAATTTTATTTGCTAAGATAATGCACATTTAAGAAAAAGCCTAATACAGCCTCTAATTTCCCAAGCTTTGCTTATATATGTGCTAAATATGCTTTTCATTACAGGCAGCAAAATACAAATCAGTGCTTGAATTTCAGTTTGTATTAGCTTAACCTACAAATTACTGTTCAAAAGAATAACCATTTGTGCTGCACCACTTCTTTTTCCCCAGCCTCTTGTAAAATTAAAAAAAAATCCCAAAACCTTATATAATAACTGTTCTCCCAAATATGCGAGCTCGTCAGTTCCACAGTCAACTGTACTACAAGTAAGGTCAGGTCCTAAATTTTAAGTTAAAACATTTCACAATGATGCCATTTAAAATATCTCCTTTCCTTGTTTGCTTCGTTTGTCACCTTCAGAAAATTCCAAAATCTACATATTCACCGACAAAAAGAATTTATAATCTCGTGCTACAGCTGTAAATACTTCCTTTTTATATTTACTCCCTGTAAGTGATAGCTTCTATTGCGATTTTGGCCTAAAACAGTAGTCAAAATGTCAGTTATATAATGCCATCTGTGGAGACACACGCACTCTAAAAAATACTGCTACTGAATTAATCATGGAAAAAAATAATGGGTGTCTGGTTTGACATACATATTGACGTAAAGACTAACGCCTGTATGTACATCCCCCCC
>JAOXJK010000008.1:3023889-3048259 GCA_025774025.1 Xenus cinereus
GGTAGCAGCGCCCCCTGGCGTCCGGAGGGCGCGCAGCCCCGGGCTTCCCCCCCCACACCCGCGCCGACCCCAGGACCTGAGCCACCGGGAAACCGTCCTTTCCCGCCACTGTCCCTAATTAATTACGCGATAATTCACAATTATTAAATCAACGTTTCAAGCGGGAACACCCCAAAGTTAGATAGGCCTCAAATCGTGACATCGAGTTAAATCCACGCAGGCAACCAACCCCCCCGGCCCAGTGTTCCTTACCATCGCTATTTACACTTTAATTCTTTTAATCCTTTCCCCTCAGCATTCCTGGAGCCCGGCACACCCACCTTCCACACGGCATGAAATAAGGAGTAAAACTATTCAGTCATCCCCTAACGCTGGAATTTGGAACAAAATCTAAAGATTTGGGAAAAGCCTGTGGCAGCGAGTTGAAGGGAATGCAGAGGAAAACAGGGAATTACCACACGTTAACAGGTCCACTTCATCACAATAACGAAAGATTTGTTGTGATTCCAAATTTATTATTTTTTTTTTTATCCAATTAAAAAAATGCCCAGGAAAGAGCAAATTATCCAAGTTGGCATCACTGCAATTAACAACTCCCATTGCCAGCACTGACACTAACCGGATCAATACTGGTTTCTCTGGTTATTTCACGTGCTCCTTAAAACATTACCCAGACTCAAGCTATTAAGTCCCTGTGTTTGCAGAGTAAAAATGTATTTATAACTTTTTTTTTTTTTAAATCTTCACCATTCTCTCTCCATGTCCTGACCCGTTCTACCCAAAACCAAGAAAAATCAACTTAATTCCCTTCTCTTATCTTAAATACAACCCCCTTTTTCCAGGGCTTCACAACCATTGGGCTTGTGAAGATAAGATACTATTTTTAGTCATTACGTTACAGCAAAGGGTGTCCTTACTCTATTATTTCAAGTCTGAAGCCAAAGGGAATTCTTCTATCAAGAACAATAGTAATATTTGTTTCCTCTAAAGCACTTTTTTTAGTGGGTCTCCCAGCGCTTGAGGAAGGTGATGGTTATCTTTATACCCCCAGACACTGGAACGACAAGAGATGCAAGATCCCAGCAACTATGTTAAGTGTTTAAATTATAATATAAGCAAAGCCTACGGTTTGGCTCCCTTTAACAGTCCTGGAGGCCTGGTAAGATAAATAGTGGGAAACCTGTTTGCATGGTCCCATTTTCCTGCTGTTTAGTAGCGAGGAACACGAAGAGTTGTCTGATGCAAATAGTTTACCACCTAAAAAAATATACACACTCAGAGAAAAGAGCCAGCAAAAACCGTAGGCCATGCAATCACAGGACGATAACGAGCGTGCAATTTGTGAGCTGGGAATTAACTTTCAACTAGCTGAATTTAAGTTTTGGTGTGATTGCTCGAGAATCTAAATGAAGCCCTCTAACCTTGTAGTTCTAAGGTGAGATGTGGCATCGAACCCAGACAATTAACCCGGCTCCCTCGTCAGCGATACGAGCAAGAAAAGGACAGCACTGACGACTTCCACACTAGAGAACACACAGCAATCTCTCAATGACGACTGTTACTATCCTCTAATAACAGCTCTAAAACCAACCTCCTCCAAACCATCACCCACAGACTGTTGTGTGTGTCCCAGCGTCAGGTTGGCACAGCTCGGTTAAAAAAGGTATGAATTTTGGAAAGGTTCATTAAGTTAGTAACTCCCACATGCTTTTTGATGCTTTATGTTTTAACCAAAGCACTTAGCATTACTTAATCTGACCATTTTCTGCTCAAAAGGTTTAAATTAATTTCAAATTTTGTTATTTTCAAGAGTAATATCCTAATGCAATATCCTAAGAAGTTCTAGCACAGATTGTGTAAAATTCAATTCACTGTACACATCCAAGCACAGCAATGTGTCTTGTAGAGACTGAGATAAGCTTTTGCACGTCTGACCTTGCTAGAATATTTATTTTTCATCACAGACACTACATTTTGCTGTGATATTGTGCTTTTGCACCTGGATGTGGCCTCATCTCCCCCAGCATAACCACAGTGGACAGTCTGTGGCATCGGCACTCGTGTGCATTTTTCACACCGCATGCCCTATGTCACACCGCATTCCTATGTAAGAGGGAGCTTCCTGAGTTATTATAAACCTGTTTGGCAAAACATTCTTCCATAAACAAATTAATTTCACCTTAATCAAGGACAGTTTCACAGCCAAGCTTATTCCGAAGACTTTTTGAAACTGAGTTTTCACTGCAATTTAGCTTCTTCAAGAATCACAAAGTCCTGTACCATGTGCAGAATCAACACTATTCAACTCGCTCGGTTCATTAGGAGAGGCAGGAAGAACTTCTGAAACCCCATAATGAGTTTAAGCTCTTTCAACGAAATACCCCAACTCTCATATATGCATCCTGGGGAAAGCATATGCAAAGCAGCCTGCAAATATCCTCAGTCTTTCAATAAAGATGAAGAGAAGATGGAAGAGAAAAATATTTGCTTGTGCTCGCTTAAAAATTCTATCCTCTTACTATTCATTTAGAGCCGAGAACAGGGAAGTTAAAGCTCTGTGCAGTTTTGAGGTTCGTTTACACCAAGCAAATTTGGGCTTTGCTTATCTTAGCAGCGAAGCTTGGAAATCAGCCTGTTTAACTTACAAATTAGAAACCCACAAGAAGCCAAAGAAAACCTTGGGAAAAAAAAAATAGATAGCTGTGACAACATTTTAAACGCTTCAAGGTAAAGCAGAACAAAATGACATACAAGGCACTCGCTCATTCTCTTTTGGGGGTAAATAAAGACACTGCTGTTTATTTACCACCAAATGGAATTCCCCTGAATTTATAAATCATGATAAAGATCAGGAAAGAACTACGTGTACATACCTGGGCTGGTAAATTTACAACAGTTTTGAAATGGCAGTATATACACCATAACACATTATATGAAGAGAAGGACATTTAAGATGTTACTTATTGCATGTTTTCTTTTGTCTCAGTTGTCTGTAAGGTGTGATGTGAATCTAAGGCTGATATACGGACTCTGTAAGAACACCAACCATCTCTGATACAGAAGGTGAGATAAAACCAAACCTTTAAATGAAAGGCAGACATAAAAGCAGCTGTATTTTGTAAAGAAAGCAGAAAACAGCACAATTGTTTTCCAAGGTATTAATTTTCCCTGCAGTTTCTAAGGTATAGGATAGTAAAAACTGATAAAACGGACAATATTTAAATACTTTAATGTAGTAACCTGCCCTTGAGACCAAGCATTCAAAATCTCCTCCTCTATGTTATACTTCTACCACACTCTCAGTCACTTGCAGCTTAACTTCCAGTTTCTTCACACTAACTTTATTTTAAAAGCCTGGTTACTATAAATTTGTCATTTGAAATAATGAAAAATAAGTAGAGAAATATGCTTTCTTAATGCATTTCTTTGGTTCTCATATTCTTGGAATGGAAAAGAAATTAAACAGAATATTGGATTTAAAATATTCTTATTAAGCTAGAAGAATAGTCCACTTGTGCAATTAAAATCACAAAATGGGACTTTCTAAATCTTGACCCGATTTATCAGTATGCTGACTAACCACTGAATGTTTTATGGTAGTGAAAACTGTCCAATTTAATCTCAAGCTTTCACTTCATAAATCATCACAGATTAACAAGACTTTTCCTTACATATCACTTCTCTAAAAGATGGGAGAAGAAAATAAAATATATTTAAATAGATGGTTCAAAAAAATAACTGGAGTATCAGTATGCACTTTTAACAAACATTCATTATAACAGATTTGTGTGGGGTTTTCCCCCCAATATGGGGCAAAGTTAAACTTTACATTATAACCTACTTTTTCATAGTGCAGCCACTCAGATATTTCTCCAGCTCTGAAATTATGTGCCAGGTTACCCATGTCACAGATGTAGTGACAATCAAGAAGGGCAGGAGCACACTGCTGAAACCATGGCTGCAACGCTCCTTGGACTAACTTGGTCCTGGAAACTGTTTGGTTACTTCCAAGCAGCACGGAGCCGGGATTACTAATCCAAACCAGCCTAACCTGGCTCATGCAGAACTAGTTCCAGCGTGTCCGCACTGTGCTCCTGCAACTAACTCTACAGGGCACAAACAACTCGCTGGTTCTACACCAGCTCAGGTGCCGGCACCCCTCTTCGTGCAAGACCCAAGCCCAAAATTACTCAGAGCTGCTGCTTCTAGTCTGGTCTCTAAGAGGTTCAGCACAAGCCTTTGTGTAGGGGTAATGCCACGTCGGATGTAACATCCCCTCCGAGTAACACGTAGCACAGAACCGACATGAATTTCCAGCAGTTTGCCTGGGACTGGTATTTGCAAGACTGAATAAAGCTAATAAACAATCCCACAGCGCACACGCATCGAGGTGGTTGCTGCAGGGGCAAATAAAGCCAGCTGAAGGTGGCTCTTTGAAGAGCCCCTTCGCATCCCAAACTCAAAACCTGAAACTGCAACAAATTCCAGACAGATTTTGAAACCAATAAAACAGATCCTTAAAGGCTGCTCTAACAGACTTCTGAAAGGGCTGCTTGGCAGCCTGATCTTGTTGGCAAGACCTACTCGGGTAAAACTCATCAGGTGGCAAGAGAAGACAGTCAGAGGAACAAAAGGATATTTCAGGTGTTGAGGCAAGGGATTTGTTATTCCATCAGTAGTGCTCAGCCTCTTTTAGTGGCACAGTTATTTTCCAAAGTGCAATACGACCCATCAGAAAACAAATTTGAAATAGGTGAACGCTTGTATTTATGAGGACTAAAATCTTTGCAAAAAGATTCAATAAGAGAGACATTTTAAATGTCAGAGTTCCTCCAAAAGCACACTTGTGTTAATGAACTAGTGTGGACTATGGGCAAAGGCAGTGGCAACCCAAGATTATGTGTCCAGAGAAAACTAAACTGGCTACAGATTCGGGTTGGGAGCCTGCCCTCAGGGAATAAACACCGAAGAGAAGTCAATAGTCTGGCCGGCAGCAGCAAACCCCTACTTGAAATGCTACCTCAAAGCTGTTAGAAAGTTCAGAAAAAGCTTAGAAGGTTGTGGGGTTTTTTCCCAATCTAGTTTGAGTGACCTAAAATGTAACATCTTTACATATTGCTATACTGCCCTATAAACTTCAAAACTGCATGGTCAACTCATTCTTTCATGAAGTGAAGATGGGTTACTTACAGATGTTGTCAGCCTTACAAGGAAATGCAAGAAACAGCAATAGCCTGTCACAGCAAGGTTGCATGTACCCAAAAACCACAAAGCATTTTAAATAAAAACAAAGTCAAGCTATACATACCCACTGCTGGTAGGTCCTTGATCAGAGACTCAAATAATAGCCACAATATTCTAACACTAACATACTCTACCATTACTTTGAGTTAAACTGGTTTTATTTCTTGGTTTGAGAAATACAATGCAACAGGAATGACACCCTTTTTCCTGTCCCCAACTCCCTGAGTGAAACTGGAATGGTATAAAACCAGAAAAGTTTGTTTCACAAAGCTACCCATAGAAGCATCTTGACAACCAATCTTGGTCATAAAACGCAAAGATCATAAAAATAACTGATTTCTGCAAGAATTCCTCAGCAGAAAGTGTCTCAGTATCTACAGATATAGGAAAACATTTATTTTATGTAATCTGCTATAGTTTTTCATTCTACTTCGTATCAAATTTGGAGCTAGCGCAAAACATTAACGAACCAAACAGACTCAGTGTTGGTACATATCCTCTACTTTAAGAGTAGATCTTAATGTCAACTGTATAGGCACAGAAGAATTTAGACCAATGAAATGTAGCATTTGCAATATTTTAATTACATTTCACAAAATGTTTCAAAAATCTGTTTAATACAAATAGTAAAAAAATAGGATTTGAATAAAGGGGAGTAAAAAGTATTAGTAATAAAAGGTAACAGAGTAATAACTGATTCTTCAGACTTTGATACCTTTAAACTTTTGTAGTATATGGTCCTGTTGATCTCCAGAGGAAACAGATTTTGCTCCTTTCCTGAACGTGCCCAGTTTATATACCGCAGCCAGTTCCCTTTCTTTGGATCTGTTGCATCAACACACATCCATCCCAGGTTTGGGTAATACACCTAGGAGAGAAAAGTGGCATTAAGCACATGGACAACGGCTAACAATGACGTGTACGTGCACTAAATCCTGCACATTTTGAAGCTATACAAAGCAGTAGCTATAACCTAAGGACAGAGGTAACACCGGGGGTATGAGCAGAGGTAGGGGTACTGGGGGGAAGGGGGGAGTGTTGCTGGTCTTCTGCAGTCTTTTTAGTGGAACTGGTACATTTGGGAAAAAAAAATACCTTTTGGCCTGCAAGGCCTTGTCTGAAGGTTTTGGGCTCAAAAGCCAAAACGCTTAAAACATTTTGTTTCAGTTTGGCAAGCCTGAAATGATTCTCTAGATTTTGCATTTAGTAAAATGGCTGATTTTAAGACATAAAGGCAAGAGAGCTTTAATTTTACTATCTGATGAACTGAGAAAAATAACCCTATAGAAGTTAGAAGCATTTGCTTTATTTGGAAAGATAAGGGAAAGAATAATTTAATATTTTTTTAGGGTATTAAAGAAAATCTTAACCTTTCAGAAATCTTGTGGTCACCTTAAAAAACTGACCATGTCAATAAACTTCAGACACTGTGTAAATTCTTCAGCTTCCATTCTTGGAGACAAATTTTTAACACCTACTCCTGTTTTGCATTTCAAGGGAGCCTGCAATAAAGCAAGATTACCGACATCTTCAGTATTTGCTGATGAGAGGCAACTCTGCTTCTCTTTCGAGACATGTTATGCATCTCCCACTCTTCTTACTATAATCCAAGTTAGATGCCTATAAGAAGAGCCTACCAGTGGAGGCTATACATTTTTTTCCCCAAACCAAAGAACATACTACTGTTTGGGAACTGGAACTATTGTTCTTCCATTCTTCTGTCTCACAAGACAGGCTCGCTAACACAATGTCTTGGAATCACTGGGCAGCTCACAGATTTTTAGAAAAACAAAAAAGGAAAAATATGTGCAATTCGGTTGTATCTTATTATCTGTTTTGGTTTTTTTTGTTTTCCTTTTGGTCAAGTCTATAAATATCAGCCTCTGCTTGGAAAAGCTCTTTTCGAAACCCAGCCTCCCCAGCTCCTGCAACATTCACTTAGCACCAACTATAACTCTGATTTCAATGTAACTTTCCCATTCTGTTCCACAATGTTGTAGCTTTTTATTATTTCTGATACTCTACAAGTAATTCTATCTTTTCAATCTGTTTTACATTTTCAAGTACACTTCTACAACAGCTTAAAACTTTAACACTATTATTTAACTTTAAAACTATTTATTAAATTTGATTTCTTTTGTGTTGATATACTGTTAGCTTAATAAAATCGAACTTTATCAATAAAGGTAAAGTTTCAATAAATATACCAAAATCATCTTAGTTTCTTTCCAAGCAAAGAGAAAACATCTCCCTTACTTAAACTATTCCAGCATGGATTTAATCAGCTGACTTTTGAAAGAATGTTCATCAGCGCACCCAGCCCTTGCAATATGAAAGTGCAAACAGCTTCACAGAACAAGACTGTAAAAGCAGTATTTTGGTTAAAGTGGATGAAAATAGCTGAACAATGTTGTGGAAGATTTAGCAGATATGGAATGTAAGACAAAACATAATACTTTATTACTTTTTTAATATATTCTTTTTTATGGTTTTATATTATTTTATTATGGGTTTTGCACAAAACAAAATGTTACTTTCCAGTTAAAGCTTCTAAATTACTGAATCTTTTTAAAGGCCTTGTGCACTGTGAGAAAGGAAATAGCTCCAACTCCTCAATATTGTGACTTTAAATGATTCCTGTAAACCATGATCAAGATCATCCAGCACAGTTCTGCCAGTCATTCTGAATCAGCAGACACTTTTTCCCCTCAGTTTTCAGTCACTTGCCATCATTTTCCTTTCAGTGGCTTTTCTCTGACAGAAAATGAAAATATGTTCAAGTTTCTGTTTCTCTCCTCAGACACGGCAAGCACACGTTGACACACAAAACATCTTTTTCAGAATGATACTCTAAGCATGACAGTTCAAAATTATTAAAATTGACTAGAGACGCCAGCTTTTAGAAGCCTTACTTTTTCCTCAGATTAACTTCACTAAAAAAAACAAAGGGGATTTTTGAGGGAAAGGTTGCTCTCCTAGTTGAAGGTCCATATACCTAACTACTCCCACACACCACCATCCTTTTATAAACAATATTTTCTAACTGTTAAGATTCTGCAGTGGTTTCAGATATCAGCACAGGGGGCCAACTGTTGCGGTCTTATTTTAGCTGCTTTTTTCTAATTCCAAAATCAGTATTAAAGCAACACACGATTACTCTGAGATCTAGCAAGGGTTCCCATTATCACTTGCATTGCAACTATGAAGCTTTGTAACAGCTTGTTTGCAATTATCATTTCTCAGCACAAATTTTAAAAATATTAAGACATATGCACTGAGAACATTCAAAATCCAGCACTGAGAAAAACAATTGCAAGGTCAATAATTTACTTGACTGATTCCATCTCACTAAGTGTTCTTGTACCAGATAAGAACTGGAGATACCTTATGCAGTGGAGTTTGTGATAATACTAGCTCAATGCAACAAACATTATACTTGAACACTTTATTACTTTCCTGAATGTGAATTTGCATTCATGGGAAATTGTTCTAGATCAGTTCCTCTGATAGGAGTTAACATTAAGTTTTTCATGTGTATCCAGTGTTTCATGCAGTTCAATTTTTGCAGGCTGGGGCCAGAAGGATGACTATCAGTATCTTTAGCCTAAAAATCTGTAAACTAGCAAATTCTGTTCCAGAACATACTGTGCCACAGTTCCTCCACCCCTCCCCTCCTTACCATTCCCTTTGCTAAAGCCATTTGCTTTATGTGTCTTCAGAAAGGCTGAAGCAGTCTTTGGAAGTAGCTATGAACTGCCTTAAAGACACTGTAGATGGGATTCAACTCCAGATTAAGACACCTACATTTTGAAATCTACATAATATCCAAGGTCTTATGACTCTCTGTGGAGCTTAAAGAGCTATTCAGCTGCCCAGACAGTATTTGCTTTAAGGCAAGCCCAAACACAAGCAGCACAAGAAATACTGCAACAGTGGAGAACTTTTATATAAAGCTCCAAAAGCCAAATCAATTCCCATAACAAAGCTTGTTTTCAAAGAACTAAACGAGGAGGAGCACTGTGGCTTCCTTAAGAGACTCCACATCCTCCTAATTTCCCTAATTTCCTAAGTAGTTGGCAGTCCTCGGTTGCAGAAAGGATAGCACTCCAGGGTCAAGCCAACAAAGCAAAGATTTATCAGCAATAGACTCTGAAGGGGAGATGTGACCCAGAGACAGTATAGAAGAAAATATAGCAATTTCAAATAACATCAATAGTTTAAAGCTCTGTAATTCAGAACGGTCGTTCAATCCAAGTGTCTAAATAACTGTTTGTAATAAAGAACTGTTTGTAATGGTAGACATAGATAGATGGCAATTATTTCACATCATGTCTATTTCTAAAATATCTGGAAAAGAGATTTTAGATAAAGGCTAAGTACAAACTATTGGCCTAGTAACAGATACATTTTTCCATTTACAAGCTGTTTCTTACCTCCCACATGTATACATTGCTCTTAACTTGAGATCTTTTTTTCTTGTCACCAACAAAAGGCCCAAACTTCTTGCCTTTTAAAATTGATTTCGTTGCCCAGACACCTGAAGAGAAACATATCACTAGTTAAAACTAATCTAACTTTTCTACTCATAATTCATATTTCTTAAGATCATTACACGTGTCTGTCTCAGACTGGGGAGCATTCTACAATATTAAGATCATAGTAAGGAAACTGAAGTTTACTAAAATGAATTCAAACAATCCTCTCCCCAAAACTCACTTCAATCATGAAAGGCTTAAGCATTTAGCTGGTTTCATTCTTTGCTCATGGGCTACTGTAGCTCTGAAGACAAAAAACAATCTTGATTTTTCTTGTCCTTCAGGTGATACTCAAAATACCTTAAGAGCATTACAGGTTTTATATTCAGCTGTTTTGCTGAGTAAACTTGTTATTAAAACAAAAATCCTTTTTGCTTCCTGTGAAACAATGCCAGGCAAATGGAGACCTCACAAAAGTTGTGAAACTAATTAATAGTATGTTTTGAAGGAAAAAACATTTTGGATCGATTAAAATATGTGCATCTGCCCACAAATTTATTGACAACCGACAGATGCATTTCACATTTTATAGCATGAGAACTAAGAACAGATTGACAAATAATTGGTAATTAAACATACCATTCTCATTCAGACCATGCTAGATTGGGTTCATACTAGAAAAGATTAACCTTGATCCAAGGAGCTTATAACCTGTTACTAACAGTAATGGTTCTATTGGCAGGCTTATTCCTCAAACTACCAGCTTCCACCATCAAGTATCCAGTCTGCAGTTGTGACTTCCAGCAAAGTTCTCTCACGTTAAACTCAGTTAAAAAAGAAGCCAAGCATTTTGCATATACTACAGAAATAATGCTTTGCTCCATATAGCAGCTTTCACACTGAATCTGTTAGTCTCAATTAAACTTCCTATATTGATTGGACAGTGAGATGCAGCACTCTAAAGAGGCAACAGTAAGATTTGCAAAACACAGAACTGGTAAAATG
The DNA here is from genome assembly GCA_025774025.1 of Xenus cinereus. Taxonomy (NCBI): domain Eukaryota; kingdom Metazoa; phylum Chordata; class Aves; order Charadriiformes; family Scolopacidae; genus Xenus; species Xenus cinereus. Next base: position 3,034,614 of record JAOXJK010000008.1, read on the forward strand.
CTGTAAGTGAAAACAGACCAGGGAAGTGACATATCAGTATTTTCATAACCTAATCCATTTGCATCTTGGTCCACCTTTGTCCCCAGTTCTGATGTTCTAGGAACATCATCTTGGAATGCTGGAGAAACTTAAAAGTTGTCTACTCCTTCCAACAGAAATTACTTTGGATAAATGCACAGGACATCATCTCCATCCAGCATAGTAGGAGAGCACCAAACGTTCATAGCAACTGTAATTGGTGTGAGCTGGTGTAAAAATCTTCATTCTCTTTTGACAGTTGTAGCACTCACCAAGCCGTGTCTTGTCAACAGCAGATGGGAAGAGCCTCACATCCTCAGGAAGCCCCCTAAGCACATGCTCAGGTACATCATCTAAAGTCTCCACAGTGACAACAGATTCAGTTGTGTTCTACAAGTCAAAAAGCCACAAGGACCATCAACAGGTGAAAACAACAGCACAATAGATGATCAACCCGTATGAGCTACAATTCCTGACTTGAAATTAAAGTAAAATTTCTGAATTGCCATTTTAGCTAGGGGCCTCTCCCATCAACATGCTAGTGGAGAAGTAATGTTTTATCAGAACATTCAAGTTTTCAATATTATTTTCATTACACTTGCTGCTTGAATGAAGAGTTCTGAGACCACATTAGAGATATACATGAAACACTGATAACTAAAGTTGCTGTAATTATTCTTTTGTTTTAGTTAATGGATGTGTTTTGATTATGAGCACTATACAGTGAGTAAATCTGACTGAAAAGATTTTCGTGTATCTCTTAGGCCATTTGCCATTTCATTCATTTTCCCTGGCCTCTCCTAAAAAACAAATTCAAAATTCTCCCTTCAGTTACTTGAGAGAATAGAGCTAAATGTATTTTCTTTTTCCTGTCTGAATGTGACTTACCTGACAACACTACTATAATATACTTAAAGATGTATGAACAGAAAAGCGCTGTGATTTTATACCATGGGAAATATCTATATTTTTCAAAATGTATCATGAGTCCAGGCTTAATGTTAAGTCTTTGAAACTGCTCATTAATATCGTAATCTAAAAACTCATCCAAGGAACAGTTTTCAGTCGCATTATTTTTACTGATCAGTTACGCCATGAGAAACTACATCTAACAAGTAATTAGGTCAGTAACAGCACTGTTACAGGCAGCACTATGTTGAGATAACATTCTTCTGTGCCGTTTCTGGTAAAAGTTCTTTCAAATTTCAGATTTTTAAAAAAAAAAAAAAAGGTAAAGTTGATCTACCTGCCTGGTCTATTATGCTGAGGCTTTCTCCAAACAAGTATAAACAGTATGTTTGACTATTTTTAAACTAGACAATTCAAATTTAAAAAAAAAAAAACCATGTAGCATGAAATCATACTAGATCTTAAGTAACCTGCCTTGAAAGTCTAGCTCAATTTAAAAAGAGGTAGATTAATTTTCGTTTTAAATTACAGACAGTTACAACAGACCTAATCTAACATTCAGACCAAATCTTTTCTGAAAATAAGCCACAAGTTTTCATTATTTTATGTTTCAGCTGTACATCCAATCTTAAACATGATCTCTTCTGCTAGAAAATGTTTCCGACTGCTTCTGAAAGACGACTATATTGAAGAGAAACACACGATGCTTTTAGTGGAAATCATTTAGATTAGTAGAAATCTTTGTTAGCTGCATATATTTTGAATACCAGACAGTCAGAAAATGAAAGTAGTGTTAGAAGAGTTAGATGTGTTTCAGGACATTCACATCATTTGTCCAAATTATACTGTTGAAACATGTTATTGGCAATTAAAGTAACGAGAGGCAAGTGAACTGCCATGCTAAAATAAACTGATTAAAACAGTATCAGCCAGAACATAGGAAGAATAAGAGCTTTTTTCATTTTATTTCATAACCATCCTATTGGATTTTTTTAAATCCTAGGTTACCTACGAAGAATGAAACGTTAAAAGCCCCCAAAACAGAGGCATAATGCAAATTGATTCTGCACCAAAGCATCAGCAACAGTGTTCCATTACCTTTTCTTAACACCTAGACATTCACCTCCTGCAAATTCTGTTTCAAAAGGCAGAACAAACATGGATCAAATAAACCCATGCTTAAGCCAGCAAAGCAGTGTCTTGCTCAGCAAGTAAATTTCGGTAAATATTTATAAAATCATATAGACTTGATTGGACCAGCTTGAGATGCGTGGCATGTGGCTTATTTTATCAGAATTGACAGCACCAGCAAAAAGGGTGACTTGAAAAACATTTACGTTTTAATCAACCATCCATTTCATTTTCTGTTTGACTTGACTTAAATATCTGTCCATAAAAAGTTAAATAATGTCATAAAAGTTACTGTTTCAGTATCCTAAATGTTAATCATAATTCCTAAATAAATCAACTGGTCAGAATCCTTAGCCAGCAGGTTAGAATACAAAAGGTCTTAAGGTCATCTTATATTAAAGTCTGAAAGGAAACAGAATGCTAATAAATGATTTATGAATGTCTAGTAATTGATTACCCCAATTTTAAAGGAGCTTACAAGGTTCAATAGGCTGTTTATAATCTTATTCATACTATTATTTATATAACAAGACAGTAAACGCTGCTCACACTTGCCACTAAACAACTAGCTCTTTATGACAATCAATAAAACATTATTCCTGACAAAAATGACCAGAATTTCAAAGATACAAGCATGCGCAGTCTCCCATAAAATCTGTCCATGTTCTGAAAGAACTGTGCTTGGTGAGAACTAGGCATATGCTTGTAACAGCCCTAAAAATGTGTGTTCAATGCCCTCTGACATTGAACTTTGATCATTCTGTGCAGAAACAAATACCGGTGGTGCTGGCAGTAATTAGTCTAATATGAAAGATGTTATACTTAAGCTCTGAACAAGCTTTAGAAAGTGTTAAACTGAGAAATAACACCTTGGGCAACACTACAGTTGTCCAAGTAAACCCTGGCTTTCTGGAAATTATTCTTGGTTTTATATATAAGCATAAAGCAGAGATACAACAGTAGTTTTCATATACTGAGTAATACTCAGAGCACTTATAAAACACATTATGCCGAAAGTTTATTGGAAATAGATTTTAAAATACATCTCTATCTGCTATCACATTTAAGGTTTTTATCTCTAAAGCAAACCAGGTAAAGCTTCTCAACCTTTTCTACTTAGCACCCGCTCTTTGTGAGGGTGCTGCTTATGGCAATTATTCTCTACATTTATGAATGTGACTCTGCTGAGTTAAGTGACAAGAACATTTCTTCTGCCAGCTTTAACAGCAACAACGAGAAAAATGATAAAACTGGAGTCATAGCAAGGTTATTCTATTGCTGCCTTGGTAAGCCCTAACAGCTGCACAGACACATCCTTGAGAGCTATTTGTAAGGGAGAAAGAACCCCAAATTGGAAACCATGGAAGGAATAGAATGCCAGAAATCCCTTCCCATCCAAGAGAGTGAAGAGACCAGTGAGGGGGTGGGGGGGAAATCTTATTCTTTAGTTATAATAGCTGAAGTCTATTCAAAGCAGAGCACACTTTTATTTTGATCTTCCAATAATCCAAAAGGAAAAATAGTGACGAAAGAAGTTTGATTTTCAGACATCTGTTAGCCTTGAACTGATACACAAGAAGTCATGTCTCAGACAAAAAAAGAAAAAAACACACTTCTCAGCACATCAAACAACGAAACCTAAGTATCCTTCCAGTACATTACCCCACGACTTCATTAGGGGAGAACCAAGCCTATTTTTCCCAGTGGTTTCTAATCACTAAATTATATGCAGGCATAGATGAGGGGGACTACAAAGAATCAACACGGCAGCTATCAGAATGATGCACTTCAAATTTCAAACTAACAAAAGCGGTGTGGTTTTTTTGTTTGGGTTTCAGTTTGGGGTTTGGTTTGTTTAGGGGTTATTGGTATTGGGGTTGTTGGTTTAGGTTCTTTTTACAGCCATAACTAGATGGGCAGTTAAAAATCTCAAGCCTGCAGATACATTTTAACCCACCCAAACTTTAACAATCAGACTCGACTGATTTAGACAGAATTGTATAGCACTGTGTCACATCTGATGTGCCTGGAGTATTCCTTTATAGTCACACCTCCTATTAGCCATAAATGTCCCCAAACTGGTCTATCATTTAAGAAGTTTATTTGTTTGGAGTAATACACAATCAGAACTTTATTTTGCATCTACCTACATCAATCAAAGACTAGCAGCAAGAGTCAGAGAACACAGCACTCAGACTCATTCAACACCTGCCATATTAAAGCATTTCACAAATACCAGAAAATTGCATATGGCCTAGTACATAACAATATATTTCACACCTCAAACGAATGGTAATAAGTAACCAAATACTAAACAGTAAAATAAACAACAATTTAGTTCAGTCAAATCAGTGCAATCTCATTTTATCTGCAATTTAAATGTAGCTACTGAAAACATTTTTAAGATCACAACTTGTCCCCAAGGAATGTCTGCCTACCAAAAGAAGAAATGTTTTATTTCAATCACTTTTCTGCCAACACTTAACAACTGCACCTAAATTTATTTTTCTGCTTAAAAAAATTCATGTCTTGGTAAGGATAGTGTACTGGTGCATGTCCTACAGCCAACTTTTGCATTTAACTGAAGTCCTAATACAGTACTTTTCACTCACTCCAAGATTGCAATTTTGAACACAAAAGCACTTGAAGCTTATTTCCCTTTTAAGCTTCTTACTCTGAAGTTCATCAGAAATATTACACTCCCGGCATTCAAATTAGCCAAGGTGAAGTAACTTAAGAACATTACCAAGAAATCATTTGAGAGCTGAAAGGTTGCCTTAACTGAAATTATCTTTTCCTGTTTTCATCAAATTCGGAGTCCAATCACTTTGACAGTACCTTTCAACATACTTATTAAGTAATTTTTCACACCACTTTCAATGTAATTGGACCTATGGACCAACCAAAAATTAGACTACAATGTTACAAGCAGTATTTAAGCAGAGTAGAACCAGAAACCGCAACAAGATGTTTACAGATGGTCGGATTGGAGCAAAAAGGAAAAAAATCATCCCGAACAATGCGTTGAATGACAAACATTCAGTTAATGTCATGTTTTGGTGGAAACAGGATTAGGATCAATGAAAATATAAAGAAAAGGATGCTACTGAAGAGAGAGGGCCAGGGCAGAGAAGTTAGAAGAGGTAGTTGTGAAAAGGATACGAAGTGACTAAGGCAGGCTGCTGACACTAACAGCCAGGTAGCACAAGGTAAATTGAAGCAGAAAGGTCTCTGCATGTCCAAGAACCTTATCTGTGCTTGAAAATTAAAGATGTATCAGAAATATCTGAAATAATCATTGAAAAATTCAAGGGAATGAGGGGTGGGAATGTTAGTACAAGTGCAGGTGTCATTTGTTAACACACGCCTCACCACTTTTTGAATAACTGCCCGTGCAGTTTCCCAGGTAGCCCCAACCTTCTTCCTCCTCTGTCTTAATGCAGATTGAGATGCAGTAAATGCTACCAGTCAAAACCCCCTGACTGCTTGGGTTCAGCATAATTATTCAGCATATTCTGATGTAGTTACATATTAAAAGAAGATTTCTTTTTAAAACAGATGGAGAATGCATTCTGTCTATCCCGAGACAGCAGTCTTCTAAGAAATCCAAAAATATTAATTCCAACAACAGCTGCTTTTTTTTCAATCCTTCTTCTCCTTACTACAAGAAGGCCACATCAGGGTGCTTATGAAAAGGTTTTTCCTTCAGTACTTCAAGATTTCTATGGGTTAAACACCAAAACCAGCAGTCTTTTCATATAAACCAAATTAACAATAGCCCAATTAGTTTCAGGGTCACTGAAGTCACACCAAAAGCAGAGAGAAGCAGAATGACAGGAACATGAGAGCAGAGCACTTGAGAGATGTTTGGCATCAGGCAAAAACATTTCTTATACAGACCTGGCACTACAACTTGTCAACAGTGAATGAAATGACAAGGGCACTGCAAGAAAAAAACACCACAGGGTTGATGCTAAAAACACACTTAACATGAATGCTAATTGAACAATAAAAAGCCGTATGAGCTCTGCACACTTTAGATACTAAACGTGAAAGCCAGAACCACCAAGATAGACTCTCAGCTGCTGTAACTGACCCCAGAGACAGGGTCACCTCACTATTTAATTGTAAGATGTCATATGTCACAGCACTGCATGAACATTATTAGCAGTCCCAATAAGAAGGATGAAGACTTTCTTTTGATACAGCCCAGAAATCTTACTTAATTCTAGAAACAGACCAGGGCAGGGGAACATGACAACAGACAGGACAAGAGGGGGACACGAGCACATACATGGGAAGGAAATAGCCAAATATAACAATTAAAGATTGCAATCTACATAATCCAGAATTTTATCAGAATCCGAAGGTTATCAGAATGACTAAAGAAGTAGGATTATTACCCAAGCAGACAGAGCAAGAGGCTGTTCGCTTCGTGTCACAGAGCGTATTCAAAACAAACCTTACAGGTGGAAAAAATTCAAGTCTCAATAGAAATAAATTATGAAGCAACGGTTAACTTAGCTACGCCAAACTAGACTACTAATGCTTCAAAGTGTGCTAATGCAAATGTTATTTTTATTTTATATATATATATAAGCATTTATATTTGTGTATAGATATAATACAAATGTGTTTTTTACAACACATATTTCAGGGCTCTGATAGAAATTATATTTTGCTTTTTACTTTTTAAATACACATACATATATTGAAAATATTTTTACCTTAAATCAGAGGATAAAAGCAACATGAAACATCCTATCAGCCCATTTCATACTGTAATTACTTATATTACATATATACTTTTATAACTTCAGTGAGAACATACTCCAGCAAAGTACTCATTGTATTCAATGCTGCTGACGATCAAATTAGGGCACAAAGGGCAATAAAAGCACTTACTAGACACAGGCATCAATAAAAGAACATACAAAGCATTTTACTTGACTGTGTGCTGTGGTTGTTTCTGGCTAAGAAAGCACCTGTTCATAGCCGACTCTTTTAGCAAATTAAAAATGGCATTTCTTCAGTATTATATCCTCTTTTCACATTCCCACGCCAAAGGGCCTTTGTAAGATCATCCAAAGGGAGAAGTACTTATGAGAAAAAAGTAAGACAACACACACTTTTTCTATAAGTACCTTTAAGTAACACAATTGTGCGTGATAGACAAACAGATGTATAATTCCTACCAGGACAAATGCAAAATAAAATTGTGTACACTTGGCACTAATTAAAACAACACCCTCCAGTCAAGATGTTCTTCCATCCATAGAGTGGAGTACTGCATCACGAAAGAAATGTGCTTTCCCAGTCATTCTAGGGGAAATGCTTAAGGTTCCAGAAATGTGTGAAACTTCCCAATCAATGAATTTCTGTGACAGATTGTTCACTGTGCATTTGAAATGGTAAAGTGGTTAAAAAAGGTTAAAGAAAAAAATGGAAGCCTTCAATTTTCAAGCCATTTCTATAAAGAGCTAAATTATTTCCAAAAGCCTCAGGAGGAAATAGATTTTCTGGAGAGGTGTTCTTATAAGAGGTGCCATCAGTAATAACTCACATGCTGCTAAAGGGAATTCACACACAAAAAAACCTTAGATCCATGAAATAAAATAGATCTCACAAGCATACACATTGCGGAAAGGAGAATTATGAAATTTAATGACATTGAAGATTTTCAAGAACATTTCTTTTTAGTGGATGATTTACTTTTCTTATTAATAATTAACTGTTCTAACATCTAAGTATTTTGATAAAGTCTTACATTTATACTCACCTGATTCATTTTGAATTCCTGTTGTGTTCTGAAAAGATACACACAACAAAGAAACTCCTTTGATTACATGAGCCCTAAAAAGAAAAACAGACAATTGTAACATGTACTTACCTACAAATTTATACTGAACTGAAAGAACACACAGAATTGTAGTTTCTCTTCCCAAAGCATTTGTCACAAAACAGAGTATTGCTTTATTTAAAAAAAAAAATCTGCTCCAAGCTATAGTTTGTTATTATAGCTCAAATGTATATGAATAATCTCAAGAAGGGTATCTATCATTAATCTTTCTCCCGGTTTTAACTGAGGATGCAACAGAAGTGTGCTCAAGTAGGATTGTTTCATTTTTTTTAAAAAACAAGCTAGCTTGTTCAAGATTGAGTACTTCTAAGAACTTTAGGAGTCAGAGCTCTTTAAAATTTAAGATCAAAGCATTGTGAAAGACCTTAAGTGGTTTTCAAATTAACACAACGCATGCATTTGAGTCTCCACTCGCCTGTATTAGAAACAGGAAATTCTTCCTTAAAATTCAGCCTTTTATTAAGGTATTTTATTACACCAACACATTTGGCATTCTTGTTTAACAGAAGGCTGAGATTTCAAAAGGTTTCCTAGTTCAAGTAGGCACCAAATTTGGAAACTCGTGGCTTAAGAAAAACAAATCAGAATGATGCCATATCTAAGAGTCTAGTACATCAACTCACTTCCTTTCTTTTTTTTTTTTTTTAAACATACAAAAAAGCATTATTGCTAGAAACACTATCCTTCCTCATACAGAATTTTCAATAAATGAACAATACCGTTTTGGAGGTTAACTTTAATCACTTAAAGAGCTTCATTCCAGTACTGCTATTTCTTCCCTCCCTTTAGTTTTCTTCTTGTAACAATGATTAACTGATTTTTACTAAGTACTTGGTATAAAACCTAAAATTTAATTTAAAATACATTCAAGCAAAATATACTCCAAGTAAATTTGATATAATCCTTCACATCTTTGCACTGTAAGAATTCTTAATGCTGCCTAACAGTGAAAATATGCCAAGCGTCCTACAAATGTTGCATAGCTTAAGAAATTAATGAGGAAAAACTTCCTTTAAAAGGATATTTCTGTTGTATGCAGCTCTTCCAGGATTAACTCCTTTTGTCCTGATATTTCCGTACTATATTAGCGTTTAGACAAACAGCTGAAAGATCTGTATTTCAGTTCCAGTTTTGCAACCAGTTCTGTGGGATTTACTGTTTGCTGGCAGAGCCCAGTTACAGGATAAGGAGCTCCACCTCCTCAGCTTTTAAACATCTGAAGAAAAGCATTCCTTTTGAGACGTACTATTGCAACTTATTTCAGTATATGTGTCAAATACAAATCAATTCCTAGGAACGATACATCCCAAGCATTTGTTTTTTGAAAATCTTCTCTAGCACTGACAGAGAACATAGCCAACACCGAGAAACTACCAAAAAGTAGGGAATAATCTCCCCAGGTTTCATTACTAGTTACAATCCTGAGATTGCTAAATCTTGCCATGACAATAACATCCCTTCGGCTCTAAGTTTCTCACACACACATTAGCACGCAGTTGTTTCTCACACATCTTCCACGTACCCTTTACTTCCCTCAGCCTTGACATCTTAACTTACTTTCCCTCCTGACAAATCTGATTTCTACTTCAGACATTTTTGCGCAAATGCTTTAGGCAAATGGTTTCTGAAATGTGATCCACAGCCTGCCTGGCATCTGCTGAAAGTTGCCTTAGCACATGGAAATGTTCATTAAAGAAAAAGCAAAACTTGGAGTCAGTCTAAACTTCCGTACTTGAGATGATGCCTGAATAACAGAGAAAAATCCAGCGCTCTTATTCATTGTTCACTGGGACAATGCCCACACAACATCAATTTATAAATGAAATATTTTGGATAGCAAGAGAGGCACCAAAACATTTCCTAGGGTGAAAAAACTGGTTTTAGTAACAAATGTCTTGCTTTTCGATACTTGGCTACAAAACAAAATAAAACCCCGTTGCTCATGAAGACAACACAACCAAGAACCTTTTATTGCCATGATTTTAGAGCAGAGCCTGATGAGCTATTTTGGTTGTAGCAAACGAGTTTAAGTAGTCAGTGACTCCAGCCGCCTATTTCTACCTTTTCTCCTCCCCCTCACTGAAGATTAACGGTCCCTCCATGACAAAGGCTGAACTGTTCATATAACCATTTTCTACCACGGTTCTGGAAAGTGATTTAGAAAACCCACTGTAGAAGGGCACGTGTTACTGCGGTAAATACAGCCACAGGAAGTACAGACCTGATTTTCAACACTGAATAAACAAGGAAGGCATTTAACCTAGAACTCTAGATATGTAAAGACAATAAGGATTTAAAGCACTGTCTTACAGAGCAGACATTCTACACCATCACTACTCAGCCCCTGAATGAAAGGAATCTGAGAGACAACAAGTAAATATCAATTAAGTGCTGGGTTGAAGGGGTCAATGCTAAAGGAAAGTCCTGTCAAGCTGAAAATTTCCTCTAAGCTTTTTACTTTGTTTCATTTGAGCAGTAAAAATCCGCTTTTCTTGTATTTCATATGCTAACTCAAAATTATTTTCCTTAGAATTAGTAGTGTTTTCAAAGCATTTTCAAAACAAAAAATAAGCCTGGTATTTTTACTGATGTTATAAAAGCTTTATTCAGCTTTTATAGAACTAGTTATATCCAAACGTCTCAATGGTATTTCTAAGGAGATGGCAAATCCTAACACACTGACATATTTAAACCTACACATCACAGTTTAGGTAGATTCCTACCAGACTGTGCTACTCTGTACTTTTGCAGCTACAAGTTACCAGAGGAACCAGTTGACCATACAATACAATTAGATGAGAAACTAGGATGAAGTAAACCAAAAGCTTCAACAAGTATTTATAAAGCTATTAATTTAAAACACACACTTCATCTTGAAATTTTATACCTGCAGTTCTGACAAGTTAAATCTATGAGCTCTCTAACTGAAAAAGAAAGCCGGAATTTTTCCTTCCTCCATTTAACCTATTTTGTTAACAATCAACTTGATGTGGAAAGATTAATCATACTGGGGAAAAAAAAAAAATTAAGACTATATACAGACTTACGTATAATCACTAGTTTTCTTTCTACCAAAATGAAACATGACATAAGAACAGAAGACAAAGTATCTTTAGCAGTAAATTTGGGAGTTATCTTCTAGTACACAAAGTTCAACAAAACCAAGAAAATATGAAACATATTCTACAACTGCTGCACAAATATTAGTTCCCATATGATCAATGACTATCAACAACGTACCTACTCTTGCCACCGCAAGCAGAGAAAAGCTTTCACTTCATACACTAAGGGCTTTTTAGCTACACACAGAGTCAAGTCCAACACATGGTCTTCCAGGAAAGCCCCAAAGAAAATCTGGGTACCTAAAGGGGGCCTAGAGGAGAGCTGGAGAAGGACTCTTTATCAGGAAGTATAGCGATAGGACAAGGGGTAATGGTTTTAAATTGAAAGAAGGGAGGTTAGATTAGCTACTAGAAGGAAATTCTTCGCTGTGAGGATACTGAGACACTGGAACAGGTTGCCCAGAGAAGCCGTGGCTGCCCCATCCCTGGAGAGGTTCAAGACCAGGCTGGATGGGGCTTTGAGCAACCTGGGCTGGTGGGAGGTGTCCCTGCCCAGGGCAGGGGGTTGGAACTGGATGATCTTGAAGATCCCTTCCAACCCAAACCATTCCATGATTTTCTCAAAGCTGTAGCCATAGGTGTGCTGCTGTGGCTTGCTGTTATCTGACAACGACTATTACGAAGAAGCAAGTCATCACCCATATCTTTAAGAAAAAAAAATTAAATTGAGCCATGTGATCAAGACAAATGAATTTTTGCTCTGGAGGGGAGAATGCCTCTTTTGTAAGGGGGACGGTAACTTCTCAGAAAGGCTGTGTCTACTTCTGGTGGGGGCTGGTGGGATCACGGCTGAGCGTGATAACAAGGCAAGTCCCGTGCTGTGATTTGCATCCTGCTTTACAGCCAAGCTGTGGAGGCTCACAGCACCTCGGGGCAGGAAGATGTGTTTAATGTCGAAGGGGTGAGGTCAAACGGTGATTATGGAGTGGCACCCCCTTATGCAAATGGGTTTGGAAATTCCTCGGAGCAGGAAGAGCAAGTTGCTGGCTGAGAAGGAAGCAGCCCAGGCTGTTGACCTCTCCCAGATCCCCACTGTTAGGGCTCCCCAGTGCAGAGGATGAAGCTTCTGCTCTACCCCTCTGTCTTTTTGCTTGTTGTAGTTAGAGCTCGTCCCAGGGGTTATTGCTGGTGTTCTTGCAGACTGTTTCATCAAGAAATATACAAGGATAGTACTTAAAAATGTTTATTATTTAGCAACCACTGATGCTGCCGACTTGCTATTAGTAGTGGACAAAAGTAATTTATTTTTTCTCTGTAATGACTGTTATTATTTTGTTATCAGAACAGAGGGAAGCAACATTTGTTTTCTTCTGAATGCTACCAAGCTAGTTCATAAGCTGCTGATTTGATTTGAAGGGGGCAGGTTTTAAGGAATCTGTTTTTCAGAGGTGCGGATCTCGCTCAGCTTCCACTGAAATCAAGGGAGGGGGTTGCTGAGGGCTCTGGGACCATTATTTATTGATGCTGTAGTTTAACAGATCACTTGTTGAATCTCATGACGTTTGTGAAAACAATCATATTCTTATTTTGAGAGGAGTCAGCCAGAGCTGGCAGATACCTCTATTTCTCTGTGTTGTGTGTAGTCCTACAGCTATATATTCCTGTATATTGAGAAACTTTCAAAGGGAACATGTGTAACATGTAGAAGGATCTCTTGTCCCCTTTCTAAGTCTTTATTTTCCTTTCAACTACATTATAACATGTGGTTTGATTTCTTTTAATTATTAGAAGAAAAATATCTTTAAGTCTTGAAGCTGATTATTTTTAGGACGCTAGCAGGTGGAGAAAAGGAGGAACTGAGATGATAAATGAGAAGTTGCAGCTGAGCTGGTAAACAATGGGAGATAAATGGGCAGAGGCATAGCTGTAAATAGCAATAATCCCGAATTATATCTGCCTGGTCTGAGTACAAGGGTTCTTTTCACTTCTAACGTCGTAGTGGCCCTGAAACGTGAAAAGTACTGCAGGGAAAGAAGTGTTCATTTCTCCCCCTTAAGCTGCCTTGATTAGATTTGTTTGTCAAGTTAACAAATGCATGTGAAGTGCGTGAGGCTTGATAACATCTCCTAAATAATGCTGTTAACAAAGTACTGATTAAGCTACAGTAAAACAAAATGAAACACAGATGCAGGATCCTGTTTTTGAAAATGCACATCTGTCCTCTCTAGGAAAGGATTATGTAGGCTGTATTAGTAGGGGAGGAGGCCGGACGAGCTCAAAATAAAATAAATAAAAGCTTCAAACTGGAGCCAACACAAGCTAATAGGATTGGAAATATTTGCAAATATGGAAGGATGTATCATACAGAAAATAGGCATACCCTGGATCCAGCTGAAATGCCAGTGTAGATAAGCAAAGTTAAGATGCACACAGGAATTTGCGGAGGTCACTGGATTCAGACTTCTCTTACTTTCAGAACAACAACAACAAAAACCAAAAAAAAAGGAATTTTTTTTTTTAACGAGACTCTGAGATTTCACATCAAGACCTCTGACAGAAGAACAATTCCAGAGCTGTGCTAATAGATTATTTCATAGAATCACAGAATGGTTTGGGTTGGAAGGGACCTTCAAGATCATCCAGTTCCAACCCCCTGCCCTGGGCAG
>JAOXJK010000008.1:3053017-3080208 GCA_025774025.1 Xenus cinereus
AAAAGGTGGTTTTGAGGCTGGAGTGGCCAGGAAAGCCTGCAGCCCCAAAGTCTCGATGGCAATGCAAGCAGTGCCCACCCCTCATCCCAGACAATGAGCTGTGGAGAAGAGCAGGTTCCCTTTCCCTATTTCTGTGTGGTTTATTTGTTTTGGTCTGGTTTTCTTCTTTTCGTAGTAATGCAGCTCCGCAGGAAGGTGGTTTTCTCGCCTCTGACTGAAAATGGAAAAAAAACAGTGGCTGAGGGGAAATCATTTGACTAACTATAGGTGATGTGTGGGAAGATCCTCGCCCCTGAGGACCTCAGCCTCTGACAGGCTGAGACCCATTTTTGCTGCACATATATTGTGCTGCCCCGCATAAATAATTTTTTTCCTCAACTTTCCAATTCTGAGCAAGTACCTGAGAGGAAAAGCCCCGTAGTTGCCTCCTGGGAGGTGTTTGCATTGGTATTGCACGGCACAACAGTGTCTCCCTTCCTTTAATTCGAAGAGCAAAATAATTTTCTCTCTCACTTGAATTTTGTATTCCTACTGTCAAAGAGATGCAATCCGCCTGGGCTAGGACTATTTTTTTTACGTGGAAATGCTAAAAATTTGCCATTTTTCCAGAGGAAAACCTCCTGATTTAAACCCATTTGAACCCATGGAAGATGGGAGGCATTAATACAGTTCTAGATTAGACATCTAAAGTATAGAAATGTTTCCTATTTCTTGGATTATTTTGTTTTCACGTTCATTGTGCATGTATATCAAGGAGCAACATTAAAACTGTCATAAGCCTGGACACACAATACAGTACCAGGACGGAGGAATCCCATTCCATGAAGCCAAGCAAATCTATGCTCTTGTCAAACTGAAGCTTTTTCAAATGATCCACCGTATTCTCAACAAACAAAAATAACCTTTCCAGCACAAGGAAAATGCACATTCTGAAACCAGAGAATTTGAATGTCTGTGGTAATACTTAACTTCACCAAGCAACAGCAGACTGAAAAGTAACAGGACACAGTGATCTTCTCACCTGGGATATGCAGGATATTTTTGTATCTTAAAATGTTGCTTAGGTATACCAAAACCAGTTTTGAAACCTCTAATTTTAGTAATAACAAATCCTCTCATAAATATGTTTAAACTACTTTTGCTTATTAGGCTAGATTAATTTAATTCTACTTAATTATTCTATTTAATATTTACTTCTACTACACTAACATTTAATTTTATAAGTGAGGCAGACAAATTACAGCTGTTTCCCAGCCTATATATGTTTGGTTTATCCCATCACTCTAAGCAGCTGTGCTTTGCTCAAGTGTTAATAGACACTATTGTTTTCCAACTAGTCACTTAACCAGGTTCTATATATTTAGTTTGCATGCTTTGAGTGTGAGCAAAATACTCCTGTACCTTCAGTACAATATTTTTCCATATGCTACTTATGTAGTGAGACCCATAATCCTACAATCAAATATATTTTTCCTTGTTGATTATCCAAGTTCCAAATCATTCATGCTTTTCAGTGCTGCTGTGATTCAGTTAATACATAGTTTTTAAAAGTGAAAGGTGGACCTGAAAGACACTGGTCCTTTCTTTTAAAGATGGTAACAAAATCAAACCAGGTCTTACTAGGTCTTACTCTAACCAAAACCACTTTGAGATTCTGACAAACATTAAGAATCCACAGGTTCAGGATGTTTTTCAAGAGTTAATACTACACAACCGACTTAAGAATTCTTCAGGTTTATGGCCAATGACCAAAAATGTGCAATCACTCACCTAACGAGGGAGGGCTCTTAACCTCAAGGAGTTTCATTCAATGGAGGAAGGATCTGAGGATCTGTGTAGTATGGACAATATGTTTTTAGAGCTATGGTAGGCTCCAACAGGACAATCTTTGTCAAAGTTCAAAGCTACATTTCTTTCTGGAAATAATTAGCATTTATCTCAACTGTGGTAACCAAAGTCCTGACACAAATAGAGTTTCTTATGTGGATAAAGGGATTTGTAGTTTAGGAGTGTCATTGTACGCTTATTTGCAAAAGATGAAAAAGGATGTGGAGGAACAAAATACTGTTTTATTTCTGGCCTGGGATTAATATTTATAGTTTGGAGTCATTAAATGGCAGAAACTCACATTATTTATAAATATTTTAGCATGTCACTGTTGATGTAGAAGTCCTCCGTGTATGAATCCTAGGGCTCTTAAGCTGCTCATTTAAATTGCAAATGTCCCTATGAAGCCTTCTGCAACATGCTGCCTTCTCAGAGTCAGAAATGCTATAGCAGGCCAATTGCTCCTTGTTTTCAGAGGTATCCAAAACCAGTGAGGCTGACAGACTGGCAGCATTAAAAAGACAGGTGACAGATTCTGGGTAATTGTGAGGGGAACATAACAGAAATATCCATTGTTACAATAAAAACACAGTTTTTGATATCAACCTTGTCTCAAACACTCCTGTTCTATACCTCAGCCGCTTCTGTGTAGTATTCTTCACTTCTATCAGGGCGCATCTGTGACTGTTAATACGTTTTTTCCAGAACCCGTCATTCAGTCACACTGAACAGGAACAAGCTGTCTAGTTTTGGCATAATCTGTGCTGGTTTTTGTTCCTCTCTTGCTCCTGTTTATTGCCAGATAGATTTCTCAATTTTCCTTGCCTGGAAGTTTTTGCGTTGGTTGATAACGTCGTGTAGTCACTTACTTGTGCTTGAAATTTAGGTAGATCTGGCTATGTGTGTACAAGTCATCTTTATTTTCCCTGCATTTACGCTGAGAATATATACCACCTGGTGGCTTTTCAGTGGATTTACATTTCAATTTACACTATTTCTGGTGGTCAGAGAAACCTATAAATCTTTAGTTGATTTAAGTTCTGAACACTTACATTTTTTTGTATGCTGAAAATATCAATACTGCTGCTATTGTGCTCTCTAAAATAATGAATTAGACTTTCAGGTTACCTGGGTGTGTGTAAGCACAGAGGCACATAATATCAGCACACAGTAGAGTCAAATATCAGGAAAAACTTTTTTGTAAATCTGGATGTCTGACTGAATATATTCAGGGTGACTGAAAAAGTGACTCTTATGTGGTTAGAGATGTAACTTCTTGTATGTAGAAATCTTAGTGAGCCATGGCAGGAAAAAATATTTCTTGAAAAGGTTTTTCTCAGCAGAGAGTCTAAAGTAGCCTTTAAACTAGCTAGATCCAAGTGATACCAATACGGCCAGTTCTTCTCCTGTTAATTGGAACAAAGTCTCTGTTATCAAAACTTTCTGTGCGATTCTAGTTTGTTGTTCTAAACATGGGAGACATTGTGCTGCATGTTATGGCTTAAACTAATAAATTCTCTGGGAAATACAGTGGAATACAGTTGTATACTGATACAGTTGAACTGCCAGGGTTGCTGGTTACTCAATAGCTCTGAATTTAAGTAATATTACCTTTTTTCTAAAAGAGCATTTTTGACAGATAAAACAAAGAATTTGCTGGGCTACTAAGATATTTAGGCAACTTGGGCTTGAAATGTCCAGGGAATGAGACTTAAAACTGCTTCTTTCACTTCCTCCTGGGTTAGGTGAGCCTTTCTAACTTGGCCTCAAGGTCTTTCCCAGTCCTTATTTTTATTTCTGCTTTGTATAGCCTAGGTCATCTTTGCACCAGTAGCAGGTTTCATTCTAAAAATCTAATTTTTCACAACTTGAAGCAGTATCCAAGCCTATCAGTGGAGTTTTACACTACTCACATATGTTTCACGGTTTGCTTGTCATTCTTGTCTGTTCATTGCTTGCCTGTTCCACTGTACAAAAGTTCCTCATCTGCTGCCCAAGAAGTTCTTCTTTTCCTATGGCTATGGAGAGGTTCCTTTTCAGGACCACTTCATGGAACTGATGATATGGTCATACCTAGTTAGTCTTAGATATTTGGCTTCCATGTGTATGCTCCAAGAGTCCTTCCCACAATTCCCATGTAACTGACGAGCAAAATGTAACCAGGGTATCTGATGGGGCAGGGTAATGGCGTCAAGTCAGGGAAGTCAGTTCACTACCTCTTGATCAGAGGCTGTGGAATCTAAGACTTTATTTTCTCCATTTTACAGAACAGATGACTTCTGTCTAAGACTGAATAGACATCCTTCACTTGAACATTGCCCTCTCCAGAACTTGACAGCTGCTGAGGTCTTCAGTCCGTCAGGTAAGTTATGTAGGACTTAGTAGCCATTACCTGAGTAATGAGCCTATGAGGTAAAATTCATCTGAGTTAATTATGCCAACAGTGACACAGGGATAAAGATAAAGTGCATTTAAATGTAGATAAATATATCAACTGACATTGGATGGTAACCATTGCAAAGTAGAGTAAATGTTTTAGGAATGCCTCTGTAAACTGATTCAAACACTACAAGATTGGGTCCAGAAAATGGATGACCACAAGCTTCTTAGCTGAATTAATCACTCAAACTTACTGAAACACAAGAAATATTTTTGTTGAGAGAAGATGTTGGAAGGGAAAGCATTGTAAGAATAGTGTTTAACTCTTGTTTTGGCTACCTGCTACTTGCGAAGTGACAAGTGCCGCTGAGGATGAAATAGCACTGACTATGGAGAGAGCATCTGTTTCTCTGCGCTTCTGCTGCTTCTAGCAACTGGATCAATCAAAAACACTTGAGGGGCTGCATAGATAGTGTAGGCATGCTCTGTGAAACTGATATGTAACTTTGGTTTTTTTGGAAGCATTTTAAAAATAGGCTTGATGGCTAGGAGGCAATATATAATAATCGGAAGCTTTTATATTATGAACATGTTCATTTTTGTTGTACAAATGCCTTCAGTAATTCTTACCACTAGCTGGTGCTAGGGTACAGTTTACTGAGTGTGCAGTCAGTCATGGTGCATCTGCATTATTAGCCTGCAGTGAGGAGTCTTTCTTTTTAGTGTTCTGCTTGTGTATTTCTTTATATATTGCTTCTTGTCATCTGTATCAAATCTTAAGTCATTCTTGTGGTTCTTGCTCGGCGTTCTGCATGAAATACACTTCTCAGATACTTTTATTACTTTCCAGTCAGTCAACCAAGCGTGCTTATTGTGAAAGTAAGCTAATTAATCATGACAAAATGAGCTAGAAAAATCCATCAGGAAAACTGTTTTTAAGTTAAGGGGTAACTTCGTAATTGAGTTAAACATTTCTTAAGTTCAGCACTTCTAGGTTTAAATGAACAGACAGCAGGGTTTGCCTCCCCATGAGTTGTGGTTAATAGCACTATATGTTTTTGTAATCTCATTAATATTTTGTCTCCTAAAAGACATAGATGGTAGTGCCAGGAATATTTTCCTCAGGCTAAGTCCAGCTCTGAATCACAGAGGTAACTTTACACAGCAAATTATAGTATGCAAATTCTTTCACTACTTTACTAATAAAGCAAAGGCTGCCCGTTAAAAATGTGAGCTGTATTTTGTTATACAACTTACTCTTAAGGGCTGTGTTTTGGGTCAAAATCTCTTGTACCACCTATTTCTAAAGCTATATCTAGGTTGTGAGAAGTTGTGATTTTCTTAATTCTCCTTGTATAAAGAGTTTGTATGGGTGTAGGCAGGAAAACACAACAGTTCTGCAAAAGGTCGTCCCTTATTTCTCAGCAAATTGCATCAGTGCTAAGTGCACAGGAGAGGACATTCCTTCGAGAAGGAAGGAGCATGTGTGATGTTATGCTCAGTTATTACTGCTAATTCAACTCTGGTGGTTTTTTCAACATGGTAGATAGGAAATGACAAAGAACTGACATTCCCATCTCTTTTCCCTTGAGTACACCTGCTGAACCTGCTAATTCCTTCCCTGTTTCCTGTATAGGATGAATCAAAAATGTCATGAGGCAAAGTATCCACAGGAGTCTAAAGGAATACGTTGTTTGAGGATAACATGTTGATAAAAGCAGGAAATGGATTTGCTTCCCACCTCAAATGAGACATACAGTACTAATTTCCTAAGACAAACAGCAGAACATTTAAAATTGCCTTGTTAGAAAATGTTTAGTCATTCGAGAGGGGAGGAAGAAATGTTTTAATAAGGCTTTAGGTTCATCCACTTGTAGTCAATGATTTAACTCAGTTGCTGGTCAGTATTGCCTGTAAGTTGTTACCAGATGGCAGTCTTATTGCAGGAAAAATTAGTTTAAAAGCATGTCATTATTAAACTAGATTAGTTTGATTTGAGGTATGTCCTTTGATTTTTCCAGACTGCTAAGGAAAAAGTAAGCTTGAAATCAAATTACTCTTTTTGGGAGACTCTGTATGTGTACACTTACTGAGTCAACAGACTTGCTGTAGAGGGAGGGTCTGACTTTGAGTGCTTTGAAGAACAACTCTTTCCTACCCTTCTGTCCCAGTGAGCATTCCTTTATCAGTAAAACTTGTTTCTTTATTTCAACTTGGATAAAACTTGCAACGGTTTAATGTAAGGGAGTGCCTTCTTTATCGTGTAGAGAAACTATTTCAGGAAGTTTTAAGGGAATTGTGGAAAAGAAAAGTTCATCTATATCCAAGTGCATTTAAGTGAGCTTCAGGGCTTAATGTTTGGTAATTCATGGGGTCCTGATTGCACATAAAAGTAAAGACTGTATATTTCTATGCAGTAGAACACTCTAATACAGCCAAAACAGCCCAGGGTGAATTGAGTGGTTCCTTATCCTTGTATTTGTGCTGTGAGATCTCAGAGAACACTTTTAAAACTATGATTTGACTCTATGATAATCTGAAATGTAGACCAGGAAAAGACCAGATGGATGCCCTGGAGCCCCTGTATTCCTGACCCTGGAAAATTATTTTTTTGAGACAAACTTTTGATGTGTAAGAACAGAACATTTTTAAGAATATTTTCCCCTAATGCATGTTTATCTGAATACTGATAGGGCTTAACATCTGAAATGGCCCCCATCGATGGGCAAGTCCATTGTTTCATTTTAGCTCAATCTGGAAATGTGAATTAAATTAAATTTTAGTCAAGACAATGTTTTGCAGTTCTGTCCTTACTCTTTTCATTTTCTAGTGATTTTTTTTTCTGTGGATGGCACAGTTTGGTTTTGGTTTTCAACTCTCAAAATCAATCATCCTTGCCAACTGTTTTCTGGAAACAGACCACAACCTTGAAAATGCATGGAATGTGCAGCACAACTTGCCTGCTAAGACACTTGCCAATTTAGCATTTACCAGAGTCTGAAAATCTGACTTCTCCAGCCTGGAAAAGCCTAACAAGCTACGTAATTGAATGGGGATCTTTGTTGCAGTGCAACTGTTTGTTGCAGAGCAGGGGGAGCTGTGGGTTTGGGCTAATGCCTAAATCCACAAGGCCTGGACAAAGACACATGGCTAGTGCGGTGCTGGGTTTATTTATACATAAATGCCTCTGTGCTGCAGCTGTGAAAAATGTACAAAGCACTAATTCAGACTTCTCGTTATGGCACCGAGTGTCAAGTTACATATCCACTATTACCTTCTAGTATCCGTTAGTTGTCTAACAAAGCCTAGATGCCAAGAACTTCAGTATGATTAATACTTTAGCTTAAAAAAGCTGTCTGGAAAAGGATGGGTATGCCTAACCTGATACTTCATCTAGTTAAGTAGCTGAGTATAAATAGGTATAACAATGTCTTCCGGCATGACGTAGGCCAGTTATGACCTAAGCTTTAAATTGCAGCGGTTCAATAGCATCTACACTGCAAAACTTCAGAGGGTGGAGGAGAAATTCTTTTTAGATGGAATGGTTTTTCATCAAAAACAATCACAGCATGCGTCTGACCTGAGAGTTCTTGGTGGGTTCAGTAAGCTGCGTTTTTTCCTCTGTATCCTTTCTTGCCACCTTCTTTAAAGAATAGTAAGAATCATATTATCATAAAACATAATGGAACATCACTTCATTTGAACTCATCTGAAGCTGTGACAGGACCAATGTTTAAAGATTACTGGGGAGTTTTTGTGGCTTTTCCCTTACCTGCGGTTCTAACCCTTGGCAAGTCACTTAATCTGTGTATCGTACTCTCCTGAACTGGAGGTAGTACTCGCCATCCTCATGTGAATGATATATCAGCACTTTTGAGTTTAAGAACTTTACAAAAAGTGTTAGTGTGCAGGTTGTACTAGATTTTTAATGAAATAATATGTGGTTAAGATACTTGCAATAGTGTACTGCAGGTGCTCTTAAGATAGTGAATAATTATATTTAAAAGCAATTGCTGCATGTTTTACTTTTATTTGACTTTAAAAAACCACTTTTTAAATTTATAGGAGTAACTTGAGATCTTCATAATTCTTCTGGTTCATGCTTAGTTATTGCTAGTTTTATTGAATTCATTCTTCTGAAATTTTCTGTTCTCATAGTAAAACCATGCCCTGGATGAATTCTCATAAGAGTTGCTGTACTGATGCGTAGCAGTATTATAAATATTGATGCACCAAGTCATTGCTTTCATAGTATGCTACTGCTGTATATCTTCCTCACAGACACAAATACAAGGGGACAACTATGTTTATGATATTTTTTAGTGACATCTGGCATTCTCACAGGAAGCCTGGTGCCTGCTTGTCTGTCAGGGAGAGCCACATTCATGACTCAAAGCCAAGCTGCAAAAGCGAACATTACTGTTACTAACTATAAAGGAATGAATGTGATCAGGAGTAAGGACCTTAACTTAAAAGCAAGTGTTGATATATTTAATGTTGTTCCCTGTGAATAAAACCCAAACCTGGCCAGCTGGTCAAAGTATGAAGCTGTTGTTTCCTGATGTGTTCTCATTCATAGGAAGTCTCCTGACCTTGGGCCTTGATTCTGCAAGCATGTATACTGGTCATTCATTTCAGCTTACAGAACTATTTGCCCTAGGACAATGTGCTGTTTGACTTCTTGTGAAGCAGAGAAGATCCCATCTTCCATGTAAATTCTACCAAAAAACATGTAGCTAGTATTCAAACTACCTTTGAAGTCTTGAACTAGTAACAGGAAGATAATACAAGTCAGTGAAAGCTCTCTATGAACACCGCAGCCATTTGCAAATGGAACATAGACCTGGACAGATTTTTCGTCTATACTTCTAGAATGTTTGTATTGTGAAGTTACAAAAGGGAATTAAATTCAGAATTCTTTGGTAGAACAGAAACACATAACAAATGTGGCAAAGCTTTTAATGAAGAAGCCATTGTTTCTTGAGGTTTGCTTGAAGCTGAATGGAATGTTCTACACTTGAGATTTCTAGACAGCCTGGTGATATGAATCATCAGAATATTAAATGTATCGATGTAGCAGCAGTTGCTGTTTTTTCATACTGTCAGAACCATGGAGGTCTGATTCTTTGGAGCCCTTGCTTTCTTTAGTTGTGTCCTGTACTCCAGCTGATAATCAGGACATTCATGTCTTCACATTTTTTCAGGTTCAGATTTAGTACAGCACAATATTTAATACTGAGTCTCCAGTGCTGGAAGCCCTGCAAATAGTGTTTCAGTGGAGCGTGGGCCATTTGGTTAGGAGTTGATTTCACCAAAGATTAATAAAACTTTCCTTAAACTAGAGGGCAGAATATAAAGGCACAGTTAAGACCAGAAAACTTAGTTGGTGTATGAAGTTAAAATGACTCTCAGTGAGAGATTCTGTAGTGGAAGCAAAGCACAGTTTACTTGAGCAGAATCCAGGCTGTGCAACTGGTGTTCTGTACATGATCCAGGAAAACTCAGAACTTCCCAAAAAGGTTGTCTGCTCTAATGCTATGCATTTTTCAAATAGGGTCTTGTTACTTCTGGCTTAACCGGTATTCAAAACAGGCACAAGAATGGTTTTCTCATTTTATGGTATTTGCAAGTTAGCAGCAACTGAGCTGGTGCAGAAGAAACTGGTGACATCTGTGCTATTCCCTACAATGTCTGAATAATTCATAATTCCATATGGTATGCATTTGGTCAGACATCAAGTGCATCTTACAGGGTAATTTCCAGTACAGACAAGAAATTGTTTTATCTAGAATAACAGAAATTACTATTCTTTTATGTTGCCACATTTAGAAAAAGTTGTAATCTTCCTGCTTTCATAGGAGTTTACATGCGGTTTTAGCTAATTCTTACAAGTCATACAGGCAAATAGAACAAAGAAGAATGAAACGATCATAATTCTCTTTCAAAAACCAGTGGGATTTATGGACACTTGGAAACAAAATACCTGAATTTGCCCCCCTTTAAGTACTGTAACCTAGAAGTACACGGGCAAAGAAATCTAGTGTGAAAAGGTAAACTCCTTCTAGCCAAGATAAATGTCTTCACCTGAACTGAGTCACAGGATTTGGAAGTGTATTAAGGTGTGTGTGAATTGTATTTCAGGGACAGGACCTCACATGCTTATCCGTAAGAGGCTGCAGTCCTGCTTTCCTGAAACATAACTGATTAAATATACCAGAAATTTCAGAGCTGATTGGGTAAACGGCATGACTTTGTTACATGAGTAATGCTGCAGAATTTAATGAGTCATAGGTAAAAAATTAACTGACACTTAAGTTAATTAAAGATGCCTTTGAAAAAAATAAGTTAAACTGAGGTCCTATGGCTCCAGTAGAGGTAATGAAAACTTTGCAGCCTACTTCAAGCCCACTTTTGGGCCTTGGATTTTGTACTTCAAAAATACCCAGTACCAAGTTAGCACTAGTAAAGAACTGACTTAAGATATACACTAGACTTAAACTTGTTATAGATTTTCATATAGTGCATACATGACTTTGCACAGTAGTATCATTTTTCCCTTACTTGAGTTTTGTGCAGCTTTTGAGTGTAAGCAGAAATAAACTAAATGAGATTATGCTGGAGGTAACACATGAATGTATTATTCCGTGGTATTGTACTATTGTGGCCAAATTCAGGGATTCATATGCTCTGGTGTCTGAAGTTGCACTGCATTGGATCAGTACTTAAATCCAAACACATAGCAAATTCCTTACTGTTAGCTGCATCCTTGTGTGGGTGAGTGCACACTCAGTAATTTCCCTCTACGTGTAACAACCTTGATTGTGTTTTATCAGAGCAGACTCTCAAAACAAAGTATATGAGTTAAGGTATATTTCAATTTCATTATAAATTGCCTACTTGTGGATACTGCTTGTAATGTGATGGGAATAGTTATTCGAGGGGAAAGTCATTCCTGTAGGAAAACTTAATTTAGAATCTTCCCTCAGTAAGGAAGAGAATGACTGTTCCAGGTAAAGCGTTACTAGGAGTATTAGCTTAGCAATTTGGAGACAACTATATTTACTGAAAACAAGCTGCAAACAAAAAACTTGTATCCAAATATGCTTTAATTCTGAGATTGACAAGAAGTCTAAATTCAGACTTCAGAAAACTAGTTTCTCTTTATAGATGAGACCAAAAAAAAGCACCTGTAGCTGGAAATCACAGCCTTTGGACCTGGTCTGCAGTTCTGAGCATAGACCAGAACAAAGATAAAACTTACTCTCATCGGTCACCACAGACCAAATGTCCCACTGCCTGAGCTTAAGAACTGCACTATAGAAAGACTTCTAAATCTTTTTCTCCATATTTAGTTTTGATGATAGTTTCATTTATCTGTGTCAAATGAGTCGGTTGCAGACACTGCAGTGACAAGACAAGTAGCAAAATAATTTAGGAAAGTTGAGGGAAGTTTAAAACATTTTATAAGTTTTTTTAAAAGAAAATAAAAAACAATTATTGTGAAATAAGACCATTTACATTATAATTTTTATTTCCAAAGCTTGGATTGATATGATAGTTCATGGCACATGAAAGAAACAGAAAAGCAAATCTAGAGAAGTTGACATGATTAACAATTATTGACCATATGGATTATCATGATTTTTACACCAGACATGATGCATTGCAGCCACTTGGACAAAGCCTTTGCTCTGAACTCTCTGAATTCAGGTACTGCTGCCCTAAATATGCCATAGAAAAGTTGTAGAGTCCAAAAATACATTATATCTCATTGACATATTCTGATCTAGTGTTGCACGCGTGTTATTAAACAAGAAAATGAGACAATTATAAAGAAAAAAAATTATCTACACTAATTCAGAAGCTTCTACATGTCAGCTCTGAAGCGTGCTGAGTAACTGGCTAAAGTGACCCATCAAAACTGGGTATTTTCCAAGCACCCTTTAATTCAGGATGTGTATTTCAATCCCTGCATGTCTCTGCAACAAGGGAAGACAGGAAATTCCTGGTGCAGCAGTCAGATGAGCAAGCTTTCAGTTGGTAGGGCAGTTCCAGCTGAGCCTACCATATTTTGCCACATAATAACATAAGTATCAAGAGCAGAAAATCTATATCAATAGTGGAAAGATTTTAGCTTCCAATAGCTAGTATTTTCTACATTTGTAAATAATTGGTTCTCTCTGTAGCAAATACTTCGGTTTTGATACATCATTTGGTAGATAAACGTGCCACAAGCATTAACCAGCCAAAAAAGACTTAGAAGATTCTGGATATGTTTTTTAAAGAAATGAAAAAATGTAAGGCGAAGTAATCTTTGGTAATGTTTAAAAATAAAGCTAGTGTATTTTACCTGCAAATCAGGTTTCAGATGTAAATCTCATTGCTGCTTTTTTTTTTTTCTTACTGCATAATCTTTTTTTCTTTCTTCCAATAAAGTCCTGGTTAGTAAAAATCCTATGAAATGTTCCATACTCTGTAGTCTGGGGCATAGAGGGGCGAGGAGGGGAAGAGTCCTTAGAGTTGTGTGGGATCCCCATAGATCTGAAATTCTTCAACCACATTTTCCATGGATCATCTTCTCACACCAATACAGGAATAGTCTTTAGTTCTTTAGTTCTTATAAAATAAGAAGCACTTGTATTTTCTGGCATAGAATGGCATGGTTGCTTGTTTCACCTATTTTCAGGGCCTGTAAAACAGAAAACATAGACATTTTATTGTTGTTCAGAGTTACCCAAATGTTAGTTACATGATCTTTTTTCCCTCCCTTTCCTTGTCTTTTCTGTCACCACTTTATTTCTCTTCACAGTTCATATTTTGCTTTCTTCTAATGCTGGGTGAAGAGTATTTGTTAAATGTAGTGCAGTTTTCTAACTACCTTGGAGTTTGTAGAGCACTTCAGATTTGCGTGGAACCAATGAACCAAAACAGCTTCCACAAATGTCCAGAGTAATAAGATAAGGGTCTCTTGTCAGTGTTCACATGTTATCCAGCACTTCCAGAAGCTGGTCCTGTAATACTTTGTAGTGAATTTTACCTCTGTGCAGCAGAGTAATCCAAACCTCAGGCACCTGATGGATATTATAACAGCATGCATGCAGTATCTGGAAAATTTTTCTGAAGCACGTGAAGGGATTTAGATCACCCACATCACATTGGCAGCTCTTGCTGAACCAATAGGCACTGAATAATATGCAAATAAATATGTTATTTTGTCAAAATAGAAGCAATAGAAATTTCCAAAGCAATTCCTGTGACCTTGCTTAGAGGATGATGCTTGTTTGAAAAGCTTGATTAGCAATTTACTTACGAGTACCTGCCTGACATCTTCCTTACAACAGCGATGATTATTCCTGCAAGGATTCCAACTGCAACTATGATTCCAATAATTATTCCAACCAGTGCAATTGTTTCCAGACCACCTGAAAGAGGAAATTGGGAATGTCGGCATGTTTCTCACAGAGACCTTGATAAGAGGCTACTGAGAAAACTGATGCTGTCTGCTGCATCCCACTCCTTGGGGAAAATTCTCTTATTTTGTGAACTCCGGAGCAGGTTTGGTAAATTCATCAGGCTTATTTTTGGCCCGCAAAAGTGTCTTTGGGCTGGAGGGCTCTATGTAGATGTGCCTGTGGAGATGGTCATCAGCTGAACTACAGAAAACAAATCAGGGAGCAGGTCATAGCTCCTCCTGAAACTTTTATCTAAGAATAGCATAGGCATAGCTAGGGGCTCCTAAAGGGTATTGCCTGGCAATTAAGTTCTCCCTTGTCTTTATAAACAATTCTTTTGTTTAATACCTTTTTCAGTTTTCTCTGGTTCCCCACTCAGTCCACCTGTAAAGCCAGAAAGAGAATAATCACTTAATTATTTGCTCTGCTTTGTACAGAGTTTTGCATCCCAGTTTATAACGCTATATCCAAGGAAAACATCTATCAACTCTATCATGATTTGAGAGCTCTTACTCTTTACTGATATGCATAAGGGTGGACCACTAAGAACAATCCTAGTCCAAAAGCCTTATAGAGCATATACACATTTGTTTGTGCCCCTACATTCTTCTCTATGCAATCAGACAAAAGCATAGCTACTCAGCAAGCTCACTGGAGGACAGCTAAGTGGGCATAAAGTAAACAGGTCAGAATCCACTTTATCATATTGTTTAGTAGATGGCAGTAGGAACAGGTTGCCCAGAGAAGCTGTGGCTGCCCCATCCCTGGAGGGGTTCAAGGCCAGGTTGGAGGGGGCTTTGAGCAACCTGGTGTGGTGGAAGGTGTCCCTGCCCAGGGCAGGGGGGTTGGAACTCAATGATCTTTGGGGTCCCTTCCAACTCTAACCATTCTGTGATTCTATGATGGTACTTTCCATTCTGCACCCCACCTCTGACTGTTGGGCTGGTCTCATCCATAACGTTCTTTCCAGAAAATGTACTATTGGCTGTTGGGTGAAAATACAGCATTAAAGCAGTTATGTGGTCCCTAGACAGCCGCTTACCTGCCATGGTATCATTTCTCATCCTTGGATGTTTCTTACTGTGCTTGGGGGTGTCAGTTGTTGACTCTCACTGTCCCTCTGAGGAGTGTTGTCCCACCTGCCCCTTCCTTTCTCCTCTCGCTGACTGCCTGGCTGTATTTTTATTATAGCAGTAGCCTGTTGGTCGTCCTTGGTGACTTCTCTCTCTCCTCTTGCCTTCTGTACCTTCTTCGTACAGAGGGACACCTCTGCCCAGCTTTTCCCTCTTGCTGAAGTGTCTGTTCACGTGCCTCCAGCTCTCCCAGCGCAGAGGTCTCTGATCTCGGTGTGATCTTTCCAGCCTTGCCCAGTGAGTTCAGACAGCTGGAGTTCCCTTGGGCTGGAGCAAACGAGCTCTTCTGGACAGCAATTCACTTGTGCTGCCTGCACCATCTCATTCGGTCCTTTCTAGGCCTTTGCATTCAATGTCATATGTTATTATTTCCCCTCCAGGGTATCAGACCCAAGTCTGACTCTAACACGGAGCTGAATCTCTTCCCTGGAGTCACCTTCGCACTGATTTTTCTTCTCTCTCCTTGTCTTACGCATTGGCAAACCCCCCTTTCCCATATCTGCTTGTTCAAAATGTATCTACAGAGGTTGTTTTTGCTTTCTGTTTTATCTCCTTCACCTATCTCTTTGCCTCTTTCCCGTTTGACCTCAGAAACACAGTTTATCTCCTTCCAACGTTTATCAGTTTCTCCCCCAGCGCTGATCTGTTAACATGGCTGGCTGAGAACTTTCTGACGAGCGTTCCTGTGTTTTTCCCTCACTTTGGCATGGAAGAAACCCCATATAAATTTCAACAAAGGCACAAGCCTCCTCCTTAAATGTCTAATTTATGAAGCCTACACAAACTTTTATCATGGTAGGAGGTTTGGTATGCCGTAACCGCTGATTATCATGTCGATCTGTTCAAGTAGTTTCCTGGTTCCATGCTCGATCTGTGCCCGGGGGAGTTCGTGTTCTCTTGGGTCTGGACAGAGCCTGGCCCGACTCTGTGCTCTGTGAGGTTGTTCAGGTAGAGAACAATTTGATTAGTGTCATGATCTGTTCCCATTTAAGGTTGACGTAACTTAATTTGTGAAGCCTGAAGGCTCACTGCATCTTCCTGGGAAATAAAAAAAAAAAAGAAAATGGAGCTTTGTGGCAGGACTCTGCAATGTGTGGTATTTAATGGGCTGCAAGAGATACTATTTAGTTCAGGGTAGTGTGTCTAATTCCATCTCCAAAGCATATTGTTTTCTGTTTGTATTTTTGTGTTTTCCCCTGTACACATGCAATTTATTTAGATCAAGGCAGCTTAAGCTGTGTTTCACTGGAATTTCTGATGACCTTTGAATAAGTCTTCTGGAGTGGGGCTCCTGATGAGGCTTTTGGTCTCTTTCTGCTGCAGAGCAGGTGTACATTGACACTCCTCAAATAAATTAGACTTTGGGGGCACCAGCTGAAACTTTCTGAAAAGGTTCCCTTTTAATATCTGTCCTCTATTATGAGCATCAGGCTGGTCGGTGCCTTCATCATTGTACTGGGTTTTATTTATGGTGCCCAGGACAAACTCGCAGCGCGGAAACTAAAGTTTGAGCAATTTACTGCATGGTTCTGTCCAGGAAGCGAAACAGCCAAGGAGTAACGAGAACCCATATTTTAACAGCTTACTGGATGGCAGCAAAGGCTGTCTCGCAATGAATAGCAAAGAAAAACAAACTAAAACAAAAAATTTTCTCTTTTCCCACTGTATGAACAGCCCGGCTTTCTTTCAGCTCAGCTCCTCTATGGGATATTGGGGTGGTAAAATCTGGCGTGTCAGCCTACAAATACTCCCGTGGTTGTAAAAGCCTTTACATCACGGTTATCAAGAGCACAATGAAGCTTTCATGTGGCTAGACATCTTTTAGATGTTTACAGTAAAACTTTTGCTTTTATTCATATTGCTAAACTTCAGCTAAATGGGTTATTTTGTTTACAAAAATGAATGATAAAGTAAGTTTCACCTTCAAAGGAAAGGCTGAGCTACTGTTGTTTAAGGCCTCTCTTCCCATGCAGTGTTTATAAAGCAACTGGATATCGAGTTTATAAACTTCCGAGGCTAGAAATGGTGCCTTCCACTTCTTAATACCAGCTGATTTGGCGTTTTGTTCCTTTTTCATCCTGGGTGTGAAGACCAGGGGAAGGAATGAAAAGAAGACTCAAAGAGCTCTCAGTGTAGCTTGGGCCTCCAGAAGGATCCCAGAACGCCAGACCCTGAGCACCGGGAGCCTTTGAGTGAACTTGCTTAGAAAAATTGTTGCCCCTGCAAAACTGCAGAGAATATACTCTCTTTTGTTTGCTTCTCCAGCCATCGGAAAGAGGCTGTGCTGCTTTTCCTTTGGCTTGCAGGGACATAAGTACCCCAGTATTCTTTTAAAGCTGGATGTAAACAGCTCCTTGGAACAGTAGCTATTAAACTTTGTTGAAAAGTGCTTAGCAATGACAAAAAAATGTTATTTCCGAAAGGGTTTCTGTAGCACTGAAGGGGTTTTTTTTTGCAAACGAAAGTCCAAATTTACCACAAAAATGTCCCTGTAACCTCTTATAATTCAAAACATATTACTTGCTTTTCAAAAGCACAGGCAAATTACCAGGGAGACTTTCTAAAATAAGAATGAGGGTTAGATGTATAACTTTGAGGACAATGCTTCTTGATAATAAAGTGTTTCCTTTTTTGAGTTTCGTCTGTGTCGCAGTAAGAAAGCAACTTTGCTTTATGTGGTTTGTCTACTGATCTGTTTTAGGTGAAGAGAACGCTAATGATGTTTGTGTATGCCTGCAGGCATGGCAATTTAAAAAGGAATATATTTGTTTCCCTTTTTTTTCCTATTAAAAGTACCATTTCTGTCTCTAGCAAAACAAACAATAGAAATCTTGTCTTTGTTCTTGTTTTTTGGGCTGTAGTGCATCCTGGCTTTCAGGGATGCAGACATTCCTAAGCTAGACATCTCCAGTCTCTGGCAGCTAATTCTCTCGATCTTTATTAGTTATACTGAACTTAAACCCCTTTGAGGAAATGCCAAGGAAAAGTAGATACATGTAAACCTTTTTAAACCTGGTATAAAACTATACAAGCTGGGCTTGATGGGAAACTGAAGGCAAGTTGAACAGTTTTGAAGTAATTGGGAATATTTTGCTTAATTTTTCCAATCACTTGATAGAAAGCATGTTTTCCATTAAGGGCTTACATTTTTGGAGACTTAAAGGGGGGCTGCTTACTGTCAAAATGAGTCTTGTTTTTAATCAAAACATTTTGGCTTCCCTGCCTTCTTTCTTTTTAGGTACTGTCACTCCCTTGCTGTGGTAGTGGAGGGGTGGCCGGTGATGGTCAGTCACCCCGAGTGCCCGAAGCGATGGGTGCTGTGGGGTTTGGGTGCTGAGTGCTCCTGCCCCAAGGAGCAGAGGAGTTCTGGACTTCCAGAAGTACGAAGGCCAGGAAAGCGTGATGGTGGACGCTCATCTTGCTATCTGTATCATCTCCCATCACGCAGGAAAGAAGTAGCAATGAAAATATCAATGTTTTCAGTTTCTTAAAAAACGCCTGATTATTTTTTTCCCTGTTTTTCTGTTGGGTTTCTGGATCTTTGATCCTCTCGTCAAGGAGCCAAGGTGGCACCTGCTTACTGTACTCAGCAACAATTGAATCAGCTGGGTTAGATCTTCACTGTTTCCATGACTTCTCTGAGGTGATGACGTTATTTTGGGGCTCTGATGACACACCGTCAGCCATGATCAACTCCAGATTTGCTGCTACTGAATTTGGGGAGAAAACTGATCTTGATCTCCTCCCAAGAGGTTTTTTTCCATAGTTGATTCGTAATTGGTAATTCAGCTGTTCTGCTGAGGGGCTGTTTATTCAAATTAGTGAGTAGACTCTGTACAGATGGACAGATCAGAGTAATTTCACTTTTTTTATTATACAGACTAGCTTGGGAGCAGTCAAAATGTGTTGTGTAACAAACACTGTAGTTGAATTGTGGAAGCTGTTGGATTGGGTCATAATCTTCTAGAATGTTAAACTCCATCTGATCTGACATTTTAATCTTTTGCCTTTACTGTATTGTCCTTGTATCCAGAAAAAAATAACCTAAGTTAAATACAGTAAACTTAGTGAATTTTGGAGGCGTTTTGTAGCGCCTCGACTAAATTAAAGGAAAATATTTGCTAGGGCTACATTTACTAATGTACACCATTAAACCACAATAAATTGCAGGATGGAACAAATTAACAGGTCCTTACAGAAAGACTGGCTTGATCGGTGGCTCTGGTTTATGTTGTACTAAGGATGTGGGAAGACTTTGGAGAGCTCCAACATTTAAGTTGTCAGGATGGGTACTGTGGTGTTTTTGTGTTTTTTATCAAGACAGTTCTGCCTTTTCTGAAGGCTTCTCCCTACCTGTATGTCGTTACTTGTCAGAAATCTTTTTCTAATAGTAGTTCCCACACCACTTTCACACCCTTTGTGCAGTGCCAAAGGATTTTTCACCTCAGGTGCCAAATTCCTGGCTCTCTCCATGAGCATGGGAAGCCCCATAACCAATCTGGGAAAGCTTTCAGGGGGAAAAAAAAAAAAAGCCAACCCTCTAACCTTTCATATGTAGATGTATTGGCTTGTCTTGGGCCAAACCAGTTTAAGATAAATGAGCAGCCTCTGTTTATCTTAATGAGGCACTTGATGTGGAAGCCAACAGTGCTAATGGCCAGATCCTGAGTAATTTGCTGTGTAATTTGTGTGTAGGAAATTTGCACAATTGTGCCCACCCATCTGGTCGCCACTGGGTGTCCGCATGGATAGTGGGAGCCTTTGATATTCTCTCATTTTATCATTCCCTGACTAATATTTCGGATGGTTAGTTTGTAAACTAGAAAATTCTGTCACTGAAGACAGCAATTCCTTTGTAGCCTTGACCTGGGTTTTGGTACTCGCTGTGCACACTCCGGTGTTATGAGTGCCAAATGGTCCCCCTTTTTTTTTTTAATGTGGGGAGGAAATAACACGAAAAACCCATCCTATCCCATATCACATACAAACCCTCCGTCTATCCGTAAGGACACACGCTGGGTGGAAGTGGTGAGTGAGCAGCACTGACAAACTCAACCACTCACAGATTTTCTTTCTGCTTCCTGACGCCCAAGCCTGCGGGAGATGCTGTGGTTGCTTTCAAACTCTTCAGTGATGAGAGCTAAAAACCTCTCTTAATAAGAGCGAAGACGGTTGTATTCATTTTACTCTAGGAGGATGTATTTTAAGAAAAACAATAGTTATCGTGAGGCCCATGAAATAAATCACAAGTGCCAGTGGGGAATATTATTTCCCAGTCTGTAACCTTGCCTTGTGTTTGCCTCCCTGCCCGGAGCTGTTGTCGCTGACCCCATGGGTTGTCTGCTATTAACTTGTCTTGCCATAGAGTTTTCCCACCGAGGATTTTTCCTTCAAAACTGCATTTTTCACTCAGAGTGGAGTAGTTTTCAGTTTCACTGAAATTTTAAGTGAACACAGACAAGGTATAGGCAACAGGAGGATTTTGTGGAGCAGGTGATGTCGGAATTCCCTTTCACAGGAACTCTAATGTGATGCAAGAACCGAGGGCTTGCAGAGGGGATGTCCCCACCCTCAGGCGCTTTCAGGTGCTGGTGCTAATGCCTGGGAACTGATTTGGCTGGAAAAAGGATCTGTTGCTTCTCTGCTCAGGATCCCCAAGAGCCTTCCAGGGTGGGAACTGGTGGCACAAGGTGATGCTGGGGGTCCTGGGCCTCCTGCTCACTCGGGGTGACAGACCCCTTCCTCAGCACTCGATTCCCACCGTCTGCCCTAGCCTGCCCCATCAGAGAGCTCGTAGAAGGTGTCGCTTGAAACTCTTTCCTGAGCATATTTGTGTTCAGGTTTTCTTTCTGGCAGAGTTACCTACATGTCAGTCTTCAGAAATGTTCTTAAGAGCCTTGCTGTTCAGCCAGTGCTTGACTCCGCAGAAGCATCGCTCGTGTTACCCTGTCACATTCTGTAATTATGCACGCTATTAATCATCTTTGGTGTGGTGTTTGTCACTCTTGCTTTTGGATTTCACATTTGCAGAGTGTAACTAGCCATTCTTCACGTGGCTTGGATTTTTCTTGCTAGATTTGCCTTGAATTACATCAGAAGAGGTTGGGATAGTAATAATAAATCACCTGCCTATTAAGTAGATAGCATCTCCTTGGCTTGGCTTGACTTGCTTTCTTACTGAGTGTATTTTGGGATCTCATGAAAATTTATTTATTAGATCATACTTGTGAAGATAGTATAGCAGATTGTTTCCCTTATTCCAAATATAACTATCCTGTGATCTTAATCAACATTTGCTTTAAAATTGTCCAGCCGGCAATTCCCTGACAGATTTGGCCAACGTCAGCGTTAACGTGGAGGTGGCTTTTTTGTTATGGGCTTGGTTCCTTCTTTTCTGTCTACGGATACGACTGTGCCAGTAGAGCAGCTTGGGATTTCCTCCAAAGATGACTCATATTTGCCAGACCCATGTATAGCAAAAATAGGACGTGCCATTACAATGGGTATTATTTAGGCTACCTGCTATTTTGCCCAGTAGTCACTGAACTTTAACTGGTAGCCCTTATCCGTGAGCTTGCTTTTCCTTCCCCCATTTGTCCACCTAAAGACAAACAAAAGCCCCAGGTGAATCTGGATTGTGTCTCCTTTAATGTTTTTGCTGCTACCCTGCCCTCCCATCTGCCTTGATTTTTCTAACTGGGAGTGGGAATTGCCCAAGGTCATCTTTCCGAGAGCAATAACGTGTTATTCCTGCCACTTGGCTGGTTTCTGTAGACCTCAGACTCCTGCTTGCACCAGCCTGGGGGAGTATTGGTGGTTAATTAGTGTGAGCCACACCAGTCCTGGTTTTTAATTTCCTAGATAGTCCCTGAGTAATCTCCATCTCAATGATAGTTTCGCTGTTGCAAAACTACAGCTGCAGCAAGGACGGGGTTTTGTATGGGTGACCTGCCGTGTAGCTGCAGGTCTTGGAGCTGATGGGGCATGAGAGAACTGGGGGAAAACACTTCTAATCTGGGAATTGTGCTGTGCAGATTCCCCAGAGAGCAGGCAACTGGGCTGTCGGGTACAGAGAACAGTGCCCTAGGCGCTACCATTGGGATCTCTTCCCAGAGCACATCTTCTGGAGCATCCAGAAGGAAGGTAAAAGTTCCTAATGTTTTATCCAAAGCAAGATCTTGCTGCCAGAAAATTTATCACCAACAGCGGTGTCTGCAGTTGGTTCTTGGGTGGCAGTTCCCAGATACTGGTGCGATGGACTTGAACACACAATTGGAATAGAAGAAGTTAAAAAGATTTCTAGTTTCCGATTTTTTGTCTGCTCCAGATACTCTTTCCCGTTCTTTTCCGTCCCCCAGCAGCTTGTTCCTAACACCTTTGTCCTCTGGCCTGTCTCGTCCTTTATGATAGAATCACAGAATGGTTTAGGTTGGAAGGGACCTTAAAGATGAAACTGTTTATAAACAGTTTATTTGGAGGCCGGAGCAGTCATCTTTGCTGTCTCCGTATCAGACAGGAGTTTCAAGAGGAACTGCCTTTGAAACGAATAAGAAGGTTAAATGGGAGGGGATTGTCTCCGCTTAGGGATTAAATGAGCAAAGCTAAACACTAGGGCCTCAATAAAAGTGTGAGCTATGTATTTCCAGGGTGAAATTAGCCCTGTTAGGATGCTTTTTTTTTTGGGATTCCATGATTTACAGAATTACTTCCTATTATTTACAGGTATTGCTTCCTAAAAGGAGATCATTATCAATGTTTTAAGTGCTCCCTCGGGGCTTCAGCAACAGGGTGACCTGTAGGAAACCTAAACAGGTTCATTTTTCTCAATTTAAATTCCTTCTGTCAAAACAGGGATAACTCTTCGGATAGGGAAATGGTTTTAGCAGGATGCTGTCCGCTCAGCGGTGGTCCAGCTTCTCCGGAGCCGGGTCGGTTGTGTCAGG
Organism: Xenus cinereus; assembly: GCA_025774025.1. Lineage (NCBI taxonomy): Eukaryota > Metazoa > Chordata > Aves > Charadriiformes > Scolopacidae > Xenus > Xenus cinereus. The sequence goes on from JAOXJK010000008.1 coordinate 3,075,752, forward strand.
AGGCGGGATGGTGCTTTTCAACCCCGGGATGATTAGAAATACTCCACCCTTGAGCTCTCCCGCTCCGCGTCCCTGGGCGGCTGGCAGGGACGGAGGTTACGCCAGCGCGTCGGCTTGCATAACCCGCTGCATGGGCTCACCAGCTCCAGCACAACAGCCCTCTTGGACACACGCTGCAGCGAAGCAGTGATTAATCGGGGAAAAATTTTAACAACCTTAAATGGCAGTAAATTTATTTTGGCAGGTGGAGACTGAGAAAGTCACTGCTGCCATGTAGCTCTGAAGGGTTAGATCACATTTTATCTGCCGCAACGCTCTCTCGTGCTGTCTCCCGTCTCAAACTTTTACCGGAGCGAGAGTTTCAGTACTGAAATGTCCTTTTTACAGAAATCTTTCTAACGTGTTTGCCATCCATGTGAGAATGTGGAATGATGTTTTTTCAGGCCCTCACTAAACATCGAGGTAGCACTGCTCTTTTCTTCAGAGAATGCAGTGCACATACTTACAGATAAACAATAAAATACCCCTCTGAATTGACATGGTGACAGCTATAGCTTTATTCTAAAGCTTGTCTTTTCGAGGCTTATGAACTGGCGTTGCAAATAACACTGAATATCTTCTGTGAGACTGGACGGGCTAAAGGGATGTATCAGCCTGCCAGACTGAATTTTTTGAATATTCTTGTAATATTCTTTCTGGAGGTGAAAAAATAACTTAGTTCCCCTGAGAGATTTAATAGTGTCCTGGCTTAAAACCGGAGCTTTTTAGATTTAGTGAGACAGTAAACCACTTGTAAAAGATCCTCAAGAAGCAAATGATAAGGGAGAATTGATTGATAATTTTAGCAATATTTGAAATGTGAATTATTTTTGATTCAAAAGCTCCAAATTCTCAGCAGCTCTACTGTTACGTTTTATTTTGAACAGGAGTTAAACAGTTTAGTTTTGACTTCAGGAGTAGGTTGCTGGCATTTCTCTTGTTTAATCTCTCCTTGTGGGCCAACAAGAATTATTATTGGGGCATCCATAAATTTCTTGGAAGTTTGTTTATTTTACTGAGGCTCTGTTCAGAGCAGAAAGCATTTACTTGAACCTAAATTTTCTATGCTCTAGAGAACTTTCAGCCTGTCTCAGACTGTAATGGTTAGGTAGTGGGAGTAAAAGCAACTGTTGAACACTTATATGATGTTGTTATTGCCCAACATGTGAGACATATGCAACCTGCAGTCCCAGTGACAGCACTATTTTTGGTTATGGAGGTACCCTGTGCTCTTAATTCTTTCTTTAACCAGCAGAAATGGTAACATTTATGCTGTTTTCTTCCCAAGGCTGTACTGAGAGTAGTCAGCAGACAGGGAGCTACGCTGAAAGATCATGCGTTAGAGTAAGTGTTTTCCTTGTAAAAAAAAAAATAATAGCATGTATTTTATACAGTCAGTCTTTCTGCAAACAGTCGAGTTGTTAGTCTGGCAGGATGTAATTCCTTTTTCCTTAGTAGTTTGATTTCCTTTTGGCTGGTGTGTGCTTAAACTTGTCACTAGCCTTGTGCTGAATTGGTGTTGATGCTAAGATACTTTTTTGAGTAATTCAAGGGAAGGATATTTGTGAAAAGATTGTGATTTGCTTTTTAGCTACAGTACCTGCAGGCTAGTAGGAAACTTAAAAATACTAGCAGTATAGGCCCATCTGTACGTAATTTTCAAAGTCACATTTTATAGCCACATATGATAGTTGTAGTTTGTAGCGCAGAGAACCAGCTGGCAGATGCTTTTACTTGAGGTTGGTTTTTTTTTTTTTTTTAACAAGGTATGAAGGCGTAACATATCTGAAACAGCTGAGAGATTGGTACAGCTTAAAGAGTTCATTACGTTTACTTAAATTCTTAAAGCAACTCTAATTTAAGGCATGTTGATTTCTTCTGAAAGCTTTTGTTAGTTTGGATAGAGGCCATATTATGTAAGATATAATTATTTGGCAACCAAGTGGTGATTTTAACAAGGAAACAGTTTAAAGCTTGATGTGGTCTGTGTTGTGGCAGTAACATTCAAAGTGTCAGTGGGTGCAGGAGTGAGGTATGTTTATAAAGGCAGAGTTTCCTTATTTACTGCATCGCAATAGCTGTGTCTCCTTTCCCTCCAGTTGCCTTGCTGATCCGTGACTCTCCCGAGTGCCAACAGTCAGGAAAATGAGAAAACAATCAGAAAAGCTGCCTGTTTTCACATTATCCGAAGTGCTTTGGGGCTGCAGCTCCCGTGTGATGGTGTCCTGTGGAACAGCTCCAGGAGGTGCCGCACTCAGGGGTGCAGCCCGAGAGACGTGTTTTGTGTGGTGTCACCCGGGATGAGCCGGGGTCGAGCCTGCCATCAGAGGTGTGTTCAGAAGATCTAGTACTGCTGGCTCAATAGCTGAGGTGTTTTTAAATCCTTTTTCCTCATATTGAAAAGAATTGTTAAGAACCTCCTTAAATTCCCTTTAACCAGCTACTTCATTTTCCTTGGGTTTTTTTCTTTGCCCTAAATGGAGTCAAGGCAGTCTGGAATAATGTGTGTGGAATCGACAGGCCGTTTTTTACTGCATACAGTTTTCCTCCGGGATGACCTTTAAGCCTTGTGTTAGTTGCGTTTCCATTTAGGGAATCCTTAAACTATTGGATATTATTGGGGAGGGAAGGGAGGAGGCTTAGATAAAATCAGAATTTTGAATGTTTGTTTACCGATAGTAAATCACCTTCTTGTGTGTCCTCCAGAACTTCACACAGAAAATACTATAAACTGGACTTTCGGGGAGGGGACAGCAGAGGTGGCAGCAGAAGCAGCGCTTGGGGTGAGAGGGTCCGTGGGGCAGAGCGGGGACATTGGGAGCACAGCAGCAGGTGACGGCAAAGGGCTGGTGCCCTGCTCGTCTCCGGCTCAGCTGCAGCAGGAGAGAAGAGAAAACCTCTGCCACTGAAAACGTTCTGTGTTCCCTGAGCTCTGCTGGAGATGCAGGATTTCTCAAGATCCTGGACGTGCTTTTGGAGAAACTGTGCCTTAGTGCAGCACCAGGGAAGGTTCTGGAGAGCAGCTCCTCACTGGGTCATTCTTGAGCTCTTCCTCACACATTCAAATTCCAGGAAAGCAAAGCTTGATGAGAAGCGCATCTCGGAGTCACTGCATCTTGGAGTTTCACACTAGTGCCTAATCCTGTTTTGGGAACTTCCTCTTCCTCCTCCTCTTAACTCATGTTATGATTTGTACAGACTGTTCGGATGATGTTGCGCTACTGTGTAGAACATAAACTGTAGTTTCCTCTGAGTTCTCCACCATTGTATCCATGCTGGTGACCAGGGGCTGAAGGTGGTCCTGGGGCTCTGTCGCTGCTCTCTTTGCAGCCGGGGGCATCTGCCCGAGGGGTGGCTCATCCCACCCAACCCCTCCTGCTCCATCTGTGCCACCTCCCTCCCTGGCCCAGGAGAGCCTGGCAGGAGCAATCAGGGATAGTGCTCTGGCACAAAGGTCCCTCTGTCCTAAGAAATAAGAACAGTCTGGCATTTCAGTTCCGTACCTGTGAGAAAGTTTCACGGAGCTTCTCGGCCCTAAGGCAAAGTAGGGAATGTTAGCACCGGTGCAGGGATTAACGTGCTAGAAGCGTTTTTCCTGTTTAAAGTTTTTACGGTACTTATTCTGCGAGGTGCCATCAACAGGCATCTTGGGAAGGGTGAGGTTAGTACTATATGGTCAAAATACTTGTCATATTTTTACTACGGATTTATCAGGCACCAAAGGGATGAACCCATCAATGGGTCGCTGACAGACCAGCTGCACAAGCCTTGGGCAAGCGGTGGATTTTCAAGGTTATGCCCTTTTTACTGAAGGTACCGGTTGGCTCAGACATATTTTGCTATGGAGAAAGGTGCAGGTCTTTCTGCTGGAGGGTTTTGTGATCCCCAGGTTACTGGAACTAGTTTACAGCTATTTTTATTGTATTTGTTTCCTTCGGATCTATACAAGATGCTTGGTTTTTTTTATGTCCTACTTTTTATTATGATTATAGATTGCGAGTGCCAGCTGTGAAGGAGGCAGTGCCTGTAATTAAATTCTGCCGGGGAGTGCCTGGCAGCGTGTGTCCTTCTGTAATGGCAGACTTTTTTATTTGAAACAGACTTTTGTTTGGATGCCTCACTGAATAACCTGTCAATAGCTGTAATAATACCTTGATCCCAGAGTAAGTGGTGCTGCCAGAAATCCTGCTTGCTCGTCTGGCTGGTTCCATGGTCACAGCTAATAAACTGTCTTTGCTCACGCTGCAGCTCGTTTTGCTCCCAGATTGCCCTTTCTGCTATAGATGTGGCTGAATTGGATTCGTTACTGATTAATGTAATCACAGAGTCATGGAAACGTCAGAGTTGGAAGGGACCTCTAGAGATCATCCAGCCCAACTCCCCGGCCAAAGCAGGGTTGCCCAGAGCACATCACTCAG
>JAOXJK010000008.1:3080308-3101213 GCA_025774025.1 Xenus cinereus
GTTCCTGATCCAGGCCAGGATGCTGGTGGCCTTCTTGGCCACCTGGGCACACTGCTGGCTCCTGTTCAGCCGACAGTCGACCAACACCCCCAGGACCTTTTCTGCCAGGCAGCTCCAGCCACTCTGCCCCAGGCCTGTAGCGCCGCAGGGGGTTGGTGTGACCCAAGTGCAGGACCCGGCACTTGGCCTTGTTGAAACTTATTGAAACTCAATAACCAAAAAAAAAAAAAAAAAAAAAAAGGAGCATTCGTAGAATTATGGAATGGTTTCCTCCTCTGCAGGCTGCAGACCTGCTGGTTTTGTCCAGCACATTGGTGCCTGGTGGCTATAGCACCGTCACCCACTTCCACCCCTGGCGTCTTCTCCCACCCTGTCGTGGGAACCCAGGGTGTAACGAGAAACTCTGCGCAGCGGCAATGGAGAGCAACAAAATTTGCTGTGCCGCGCGGAAGGCTGTACTGACGGGAGCAGTCACTGCTTTAATATTTAATTCGATGAGATCCAGCTCTGAGAAATGGATCGGGAGCTGCTACAGCTTCAAGCGTGCGCTCAGCGCTTGCAGGGGAATTTCCACGGGCTTTGCTACGCTGCAAACTTATCTATATTCTGGCTGGGTGACATGGTAATGGGTCTCATTAATTAACCGAGCACACAGAGCCATATTTCCTCCCATTCCCTTTAATTAATCAAGATTTAAACACTTCCAGGGGACGCTTGGACTTTGGGTTGTCATTCAAGGCGTCTCCCCTCCCTTGGACACTGGCTCGTGGTCTCTGCAGAGCAAGTGTGGGCTGCTCAGATGCTCAGGTGGCATTTCAGGAGGGAATTTCCTTGCGTCACGAGCCTGTCAAACAGCACAACGCAGATAAGATTCCATCCTGCCTCTCACTGGCAGGAATTCCCCGGTGCTGTACAGGCTCATGTCGTGGCAAGACCAGGAATGAGGAGCTGGGGTGGCCTGAAGTAGGTGTGAGATGGGTCTCACCTAAAACCTATCCCTTCTTTGTCCTTTTAGGTGGGTTCCATTGGCCCCAAACTGTTTCTGGGACTGAGATTCAGCCTGTGGCAGAGCCAGTTCTCCTCCGTGCATCAGTCTCCCCTCTTCACAAATCCCTTTGCATGCTCCAGACAGTTTGGGTGTCTTCACCAGGGAGCTGGGCTTTAAGGGAGCCTGCTTGCCACCGTGGTGGCAAACAAACGAGCTGGAAATGTAGATTCATCAGAACTATAATCCAGGTAGGTGCTGGTTCTTCACTTTTACAAACCCATCCATTTTCTATCCTTACATCTGTCTCTCTCCGGTCCTTCTGCAGCCCCCATTCCTGATGGACCCGAGTCCCTCATGCCTTTGGGGCCGAGGTGTGAGCAGAAGGGGTGAATCGGGAAAAAGGCTTTGGTGCCTACTTGCTGATGTTTTTAGCTTTGGCTGACACATCCCAAACTGTAATCATGACCTTCCCCTCGCTGGGACTCACAGCCACCTTGGCCACCTAATTCCACTGGGTTTGCTCCTCAGATCCCCTGGACATCTCCTGCTTGTGGACACGCACATGTTGGCATGATACCACAGTGTTTGGGAACAGTTTGCACCCCAAGGGTGGGCTTGGGAGTCCTTGCCTTGGCATGAGGTGACATGATGTTTCTTGCTGTGCTCTCCCTGTTCTCTCCCTTGGTCTTTCCATCTCTGCCAACACAATGACTGCATAGCTGTGTCATGAGACGCGGCTGCATGTCCCTTCTCCAAGACCTCTGCCTGCCTGCCTGTGGGTGAGGAGGTGGGACCCCAGCACTTCATCCCCCAGGGCAGAGCCCTCTGCACTGTGGACATCTCCTCAGACTTGTCCTGGGGGAAAGGCACGAGCTTCACCAAACTGCCTTCATGCTATGGAGTGAAGACATGAGCTTCATCAAACTGCCTTCATGCTATGCTGTCCAAAGCCACGTCCTACCATTTCCCAGTCCTGCTGCATAATAACACTGGCACATATTTTTGCTGTTCCTTGTCTCTCCTTAGCGTCCATGTCTAAGGCATGACACCAAACGCCCAGGGAAAGCAAGAATGTTGAAGAAAATCCATATATGCCTCTGCTTCTTCTTTGTCTCGGGCATTTTGTACGAGATCTCCCTGCTGTCCGGCTGCTTCTCCTATGTGCCTATGTCCAAACACTTCCTGACACCTGAGCAGGTCTTGAACCTCGGCAAAAGTATCATCTTTCTGGAGACGACGGAGCGCCTGGAGCCACCCCCGCTGGTGTCCTGCTCTGTGGAGTCTGCTGCCAGGATTTACCAGGACCGGCCCATCATCCTCTTCATGAAGGGACTCACGAATGAGACGGCGCTGGACATGAACTCCAGCTATGCAGCCTTCTCCCTTTTGTCTTCTATGAAGAATGTCTTCATTTTTCCTCTGCAGATGGAAACTGTCTTCCAGGAGACCCCTCTGCTCCAGTGGTACAACCAGGTGAGCATTGTAATAAGGGGAAAATAGGGAAATAGGAAAATAGTTAGAAATAAGGGGAGGAAAAGGTCTCAAATAGGCTCAAAACGAATGGAGGAACGCAGGACTGGCTATGTGAAACCAGTCACTTTTATTTTTTTGGTTCGGAATAGATTCTTTTTGGCCATGTTTTGCAGTGTATTCATCTATCTGTTTATTGAACACATAATCAGAATTTTTCCCCCCTTATCTGGAGAATCAGATTTTTTGGCAAATGGAACATTGGTAAAAATAGATCGCATACATGTGTTTTGATACAACATCGCTTAATGATCTTTCTCAACAGAAACTGGTTGAACAAAATGTGCTGCCTGAGCGCCTGTTAATGCTGCCACACACCAACAGAGCCCGCAACAGATCAGATGCGGGGCGATATTTCGGATTTTGTAACAGCAATATGCAAAACCCAAGGTGGGATCTTGCAAGGTCCACCCTGGAGAGAAGTTCCTGGCAAACTGCTTGCAAGTGGCTTCTGTCAAATTCGTCGGTTCCATCTCTGTGCAGGGCAGGCGTATTTTCTTCAAAGTCTTCCTTCTGGGAAAAAAATGACTCCAAATACCAAGAATGCCAACGAAAACCCTTCCAGCCTGTTTCAAAGAGCTGGGAGTGATCAGGGAGTGTGTTAAGTGGGTTGTGTCCCACTGAAATAGCAGGCAATGATTCATGGTGTCATTGATTCAACATTGTAGGTTCCATCAAAACACCCGTGAAACGTTCCTGCATTCATTTATATTAACAATGCATTGCTCCGCGCTGCCCCCCTTATCTTATTCCAATAAAACTCAATAGCTGGAGGAAGAAAAGGCAGGCAGTGACATTTGCAGGCACGCAGGTGGAGTTTTATGGTGCCATTAGCAGCCCAATGGATGGATGTGGTCTGTTTTCCGCCGGTGACATCACTGTTTCGCCTTTCCAACTCTGCAGGTAGTACCAGAGCAGGAGAAGAACTGGGTCCACGTCAGCTCTGATGCCAGCCGACTGGCGCTCATTTGGAAGTATGGGGGCATCTACATGGACACAGATGTCATCTCCATCAGGCCCATCCCTGAGGAAAGCTTCTTAGCGGCGCAGAAGTCACGGTTCTCCAGCAACGGGATCTTTGGCTTCCCGGCCCACCACAAATTTATTTGGGACTGCATGGAGAACTTTGTTCTCAAGTACAATGGGAACATCTGGGGCAACCAGGGGCCCTTTTTAATGACAAGGATGCTCAAAACCATCTGCAATCTCACAGATTTCAAAGGCACTGAGGACCACAGCTGCCAGAACATCTCCTTCCTCAATCCCCAGCGTTTCTACCCCATACCGTACCCAGCCTGGGGCCGGTACTACCAGGTGTGGGACAAAAGCCCCAATTTCAACCACTCCTACGCGCTGCACTTGTGGAACTTCATGAACCACAACCGGAAAGCCGTGGTCGCGGGCAGCAATACGCTGGCTGAAAAACTGTACAAAGCCTACTGCCCCACCACATACGAGGACCTGATTAAAAATGCAAAGCTGAGGGATTTCACACAATCTGAGGATGTGGCATGACATGGAGTAAGGAGGACGGGGGTGATCCTTCCCGTCCTGGGGCCAAACTGACACGGTTGGTGTCAGTAGCTGCCTTTGTAGGAGAAAGACAGACCTTTTCATAACCACCATCCCTACTTCCTTGGGACACTAAGGAGCACGTGCAGAATGGTGGTGGGTATCCATCGGACGTAGCCTCCAGTGACACATTAATACACCTTTGCTTCAGTTCTGTTTCCTTATAGGTGCTCATGAACCAAACCATCCTGAATCGAAGGGACTTGTGGGCCTTACTAGTGAGCTTTTCCAAGGGAAAAGTTCTGAAAGAGATGCATGGTCTCCTGGGAGGAATTTCAGATGCACCTCTTGGCAATATTGGCAGCTACTCATGTCAGAAAAATTGCAGACACAACAGGCTTTGGACTGGACTGAGGCCTCTGAGACAAGTGTAATGCAAATGTATAGCAGAGGGTGGATGACAGTAATTGCTAATGAAGAGAAGCCCAAACCCCTGTATTTTCATTAATCTGTGTTTTTGTCACATGAACTTTACACCCTACATTTTTGAGAGGGACTTTATTGGTGCAAGTGAAAATAAAATGGTTAATAAACCACCGTTCCTTTGAGCTTGCTTTCCCCTGCACACCCCTGGAAAATGAATCCCATTTTTCAAATATTTGTGCTCCTGCACTTCTACTTTGGCTCCTTCCAGGAGGGGGCTGCACTGCCCTGTTCTCTGAGGTCAGTTCTGGCTGCAGAGTCACACCTTCCCTGGAAAGGACGAGCTGAGGCACCAAGAAATGATGGGGATGCCCCTCCAGGGCTCCCAAATGCCTTTGAAATAAATTCACTTTAACTACTTTGCAAATGAGGTGCAGCAGCTCTAGAAAGGCCCTGGTCACCTTCGTCCAGCTGTGCCATCTGTTTTTGATTTTTTATCTCCATTTTGCGTGATCGTGTTGCGTTTTTTTGGTCTCTTTCCCTAGCGTTTACATCCTGCTCACCCTGAAGGTGCTGGTTCCTGCAGGGTTTGCTGCTGCCAGCACCCAGGACCTGCCATTCCCACGGCCTGCCACATACAGTCATCATGGAACCATAGAATGGCTGGAGTTGGAAGGGACCTTGAAGATCATCTTCATGGGCAGGGACACCTCCCACCAGCCCAGGTTGCTCCAAGCCCCTCCAAGCTGGCCTTGAACCCCTCCAGGGATGGGGCAGCCACAGCTTCTCTGGGCAACCTGGGCCAGGGTCTCACCACCATCCTCTCTGAACTCCCCCCTGGGGCTGCTCCATTTTTGGGGCCATCCATCCATCATCCAGAGGGGGACAGGGCAAGAAAAAAACCCTCACTTAACCCCAGCAAGGCACCCAGAGACATTTTTTCTGCCGGAGAGCAATGCATCCCCTTGCATTTACTTTTTTTTTTTTCCCCCAGGGTAATGCCAACCCACCCAACCCCCTGACAAGAAGCCCAGCTTTGCAAATCTTCTCGGAATCTGTCTGAACAGCTGTTTTTAACTCGGGAGCAGAAAGGCGGGGGCGGATCGGTTGCCCGTCATCGAATGTTTGCCATCTGCACAATGCTATCTTCTGTAAACACAGCCGCTTAATGAGCACGCTGCAATCGGCAGGGAGAAATCGCAACCGGGATTAATCGGGAAAAGAAAGCCGGGATTTAGGTGCGCTTTGTGCCGCGTTCGGGCACGGGGCTCGAGCCTCCTTCCAGCCCCGCGTCCCCCCAACCAGTAGCTGCTGAAGCCGGTCGAGCTGCAGGGCTACAAGGGCTGGCAGGGCCAAGCCGAGCGCCGCGGGTTGCCAGGGTGGCAACGTAGCGTGGGAGAATATTTGCCATCCCCTTTCCCCGGGCAAAACTCTCGTGTTTCATGAGTTCCATGAGTTTCACGCCCCCGGTGCTGTCCCCACTGGTTTAGCTTTGCTCCCCCGCTCCGTCACAGCAGGTTTTTCCTGCCTACGGCATCAGGAGCTGCTTTTCCTCCATGACTTTAACTTTCCCGGGCGGCGGGGATGCAGGGGAGGAGCGTAGAGTTACGGCTCAGAAAGTCCTCCCTGTTTCCTTCACGGCTTCGGAGGGGCCCCCCAACGGCTGCTCCCAGCCACCTCTGACCACCCACCTTCCTCAGAAGGAGCACCTTCATCACCGCTCCACTCCTGCCCTCGTCCCCCCTCTTCAGTTTATCTGTCTCCGGCAACAAGTGAGTATTTGCCTTTTTCTGCCCCGTGGCTCCACTCTCCAGGCAGCGGCTGCGTCGGTGGAAGGGGAGGGGGACGGGCAGAGTCTTGACCCGTTTTTGCAGATGAGCTCAGGCGAGAAGAATTTCCGAGGCTCTGGCTGGGTTACGTAGCGGCTCCTCCGCGGATGAGGTCCACCCTCGTCTCACTTCTCTCTCTCCTGCCTGTCGCTTGCTCTCAGGACTTCTAGCACAGCAGGGCTGACGGCAGGAACCACGGCTGACCTCAGCAAAGGTCCTCCATGGTTTGTGTGGGGGGGGCACGTTTCTCCTGCGGCCGCCTGAGCGAGCCGCCGCCGCTGCTTGGCACGAGTCCCAAAAGATCACATTTTTGGCAAGAGGAGAAGCTGAGAAAGGGAGGGAGGTGATGGCTGCTTTTGGGAAGGGTCTGGATGGAGGAGGTGGGGAAGCTGCTCGAGTAGGTCGTGAGCAAAGTCTGGGTCTCCTGGTGCCCCTCTACTTCATGGTAAGGTGTCTCCCAAAGTTTGCAGCCTCCTTCATTGGCAGGGGAGCAGAAGGATGCTGGCACCCAGGGCATGGTTAGGCTTTGCAGGGAGCGAAGAAGCCTTGAGGAGTTCAGGAACATGAGGAGGGCCCCAGGGTGGTGGTGGAGAAGGGTGGAGGAGAAGGGGACCAAAGAGGGATTTCCCTACCAAAGGCTGAGGATTGCAGACAAATGGACCACACAACAGCTTGACCCGGCAACTGTGAGCTGGGACAGCAAACACACTGCCTTCTGGCCTGGAAAATGAAAGCCCATCACATTTTCTGAGACCCAGCTCTACCAGCACTTTGGTGGAATTGTTTTCTTCACAGCAGAGTGGAAATGGTGCCGGCGGCCACCTTCAGCTCGATGCTCTGCTGGGTGGTGCTAGCTGCTATGACGGGCCCTCGAGGCCAATGTCTTCATCACCCAGCGGGCAAAAATCTCACTCCTAGTGAAGGAAAACCAACATTTCCCTTGTGGGTGATGAAGATGGCTTTTGCCAGCAGCTCCATCGCATCAGCTGATGTTGAATTACATTGCAGCATGGAAGTCAAAGTACTTTTTCTCCTTTTTACACCAGCTGAGCACCCATCCTAGGCAAATGCAAGCAAGAACTGAAGAGAAGAAATAAATCATCAGGGTTGGGTTCTCAGGTTGCCTGATGTGGTGGTTTCACCATGCCATCATCCTGCTGAAGCCTTGGGTGCATTGTCTGAGACCTTATATAGAGCATTTTGTAGGAAATGGAGAAGAAAGAGGTTGCCCAGAGAAGCTGTGGCTGCCTTGTCCCTGGAGGGGTTCAAGGCCAGGTTGGATGGGGCTTGGAGCAACCTGGTCTGGTGGGAGGTGTCCCTGCCCAGGGCAGGGGGTGGCACTGGGTGGTCTTTAAGGTTCCTTCCAACCCGAACCATTCTAGGATAAAGAAATAGAAATGAAAGATTTTTTACCATCAATATTTTCTGTGTTAGCTTCGTAACCAGTAGAATTTTCATTCTCTTCAGTTGGAGCAAATGCACTTTCTGTGGTCATCAGTTGTCCAAACTGCAAGAGATTTGTTACACTGTGTAGTCTTGTGGGCAACTACAAGAGTTGGGAGGAAAAAAGAGGGACAAGAAAGCCTCAGTACATGCACTCTACCCGTATGAAATAAGCATTTAAAATTGTAAGGTGCCCTGTGGATGCTTTCTTAGCTATCACCTCTCATTTTGACTAGTGTACAGTGACCAAATAAAAAAAAAACCAAGGTGGTATGTCTTCTCAGCTAATGGCTTTCTAGATCAGATAACCTCAAAATGCAGGTTAATGCTTTTCGTGCACAGAACTGCCAAAATTGTTTTCAGTTTTGTCACCTTCAGCCTGATTGCTTGCAAAGCAAAAGCATTGGCATTAGATTATTTTTTTTAATGTCAGAACTCAAGGTTATTCTTTATAATTTATAATGATTATTCAAAATCTAAGCCATCAGCCAATACCAGGAATATGAACCTCTGTTTAGAATGATACTTACCAGGGTTGGTAATTCTTCAAATTCTGTGTCATTTCTGTCTCTGAAATCAATTGTTGCACTTTCTTCTCCTTCTAGAACTGAGCTCGCTGCATAAAATTTTAGAGAATGAGTTAGGATTTTACTTCGTAGTCACGTGTTTTAGCTACTTTGACATGTAAATTTTGCTAAACACGGGATCTGTGTAGTGTTCCACCTCCCTGCCCCTGTGCGCAATTATTTGGCTTAACTTTGAATTCTGCTACACTCTTGTACAAAGCTGTAGGACAAAGAGCTTAAGTACACACCATTTGACCGTGGCACAACCTTGAAACATTGGTTAGTAAGAACTTTGTCCAAGAAAAGATTCCCTTTGTTTTTTAAGAAAAGATTGCCCTCTTCTCTCCCGGGTATATTTGACTGCTCCAGATTTCAAGTTAAGCATTAGCTTATGTTATTTGATAAATCACTTTAAATCATAAATCATATTTCTAAGTTAGATGGTAAAAATAATGCTTTGGGCATTTTTGAGTGAAATGCCTCAGGTGAGAAGCCTTGAAAATTGTCTCTTGAGGTGGCATAAAGGGGGCTTGACTTCTAGGTGTGTTGATTTAGCCACCTTCTAAATATCAGGGAATTTTAAGATATGGCACTAGTTTATAATTCTTAGCTTTTGTTTGTAATCTCTTTAAAGTACAATATTGTGATTATTCTATGTAAAGACTAAGTGTAAAGAAAGAAATAGCAACAGAGCTCAACAACATTAATTACGTATAGATCAGTTTACATTGTAATCCCAGTTGGATCTGAAAAAACATCCTTTATTCACCAGTTGCAAAATAAGCACAGATGGAGAAAACCAATTACTAGAGGAAAAACCCCAAGTAGAAAGTGAAATAAGTTTTGTATATTTACAACAAGCAGCTTATTCAGAGAAGCTGCTTATACTCTTGGCATGCTGGTAGCTTTCAGCCCTGAAGAATTAACTGATAGTGAAGGCAGGAAAGGAAACAGTGTCACAGAACGAAGATACAGAGAATTAGCGAATGTCACAAAGAAACATGAAATAATTACGCTTTGTGCCATAAAGTTATTGCAGATTCTTGGCGACGAGTGACATGGAGAAAATCTATTTCAGTGCATTTGCCCTCAGTGTATGGTAATTGACAAAAGGAGGTGGCCCAGATTAATCTTGCCTAATTTTAGGTTCTTAATAAAGGTGCCTAAATAAGGTGTCTGCCTGCCCTTATCTTTTATAGTCTGTAGGGAAAGATAAATACTTCCAGAAGGTAGTTCAGCTCACCTGGGATTTGGGTCATCCTTGGTAGTGCTGCTTTTCCCTGACTGCAATAAACTAGAATAATTTGGCTCCCCTATTGACTTCCTAAAGCTCACAGATGGAACTGATTCCTGTCAATAAGAAGGTCTTGTCTTCGGGACAAGTCCTTCAAGATTATCCAATCTGCATAATACTGCGTTCAAGCTGAGGTGCTGCATTTGCTGGAGATTAGTCCCTGGACTATGTTCCCAGGTTTCTTTTTCTGGACTGACACCGGGGGGGGTCTGGGTGGTAGTTAAATGGATACTTCCCAACTATTACCTAAAGAAAAACTAGACCTAATTTGTTATCAGTGTATTGCATTTGTAGGAATGAATATTTGATGCTAGATAGCTCTTTGTCAGAAAAAGTCATAATAAAGTAAAAAATATTTACATGAAACTGAGAGAAACTACTGGACTTCAATTTTCTTTCCCTGTACCCAGCACAAGGCACATATACCACTGACTTCAAAGAGATGTAAATGGGATGTAAGGGTGTATGTGCTTTAGTCATTTGTTGGTTTCATCTGATGTGGGCCAAATGTAGCAAGAGCCATAGAGTTAGTAGTGTTTCTGCATATGTTCTTAATATTATCTCAGAGGAGGCTGTAAATAAAAACAGTGCCTCACAGTGCTCTGCTTGTCCCCTACTGGCTCTATGGCCTCTTCTGTTCGCAGCTATACGTTGCTGCGGATGTGAATTAATCATTGCATCTCTTTCTGCCAGAGTTCCAGCTGGGTGCGTTTCAGTTCAAAGTCGCCAGCTGCTATCAGGCTGCAACTTCTCACACCAGGAGAAAATTTGATGTCTTTAAAAGTTTAATACCGCTTTGAAAACATCCCATGGCTAAGCGTCCCATGACCTACTTAGGGGAAGATGAGCTCACTACTCATTGTTATGCAGGGAGTGACAGTTTACTAGAAAAACCTCTTAGGGTGGCTTTCAAAGCACAGTGGTTGTGTTGGAAAGGAGAGGGAGTTGTAAAACTGTTCTTCATTACCATTTCTTTCAGGTATCTCCAAAACCAACAAAGATACTTTTGAAGATGAAAAATGTTGTAGGATCTTGTTTCTTGCCCAGCAGTCTGAATAAACCCACACACTGGTGGGCAAAGGCAGTTGTAAGCTTATATTTTAGCTTAGTCCTTGAAATAAGAAGCCCTCAAAATAGAATGAGTTTCTATCTCTGTGATAGGAGACCAGTAGGTAAAAATGGCTAACCCTAAAGGATTCCATCTAGCAAGAACTGAAATAATCTTTATTGCTCGTTGCCCCTCTGCTACTTAAATAACTGAAGCTCCTTTTTTTTTTGGTAACAGCTAAAAAAAATAACTAGTGGGTTAACTGTCAAACAAAAGCTTTGATCTTAAAAATCAAGTTTATTTTTGTCAGTATCTTATTGATATTGTATTTAATCCTGTCCAGCTGTGCTAGATAGGTGCTTTGTGGAACGCTTCTCTAGAAAAGCAAGGGAAAGAATTTAGTGGGCCGGGTCACTTGGGAGACAGCACTCTCTGTTTGAGATGTTACTGAGCAAACTCTCTGGAGTTGGCTGCTATTCTTCAGTATCTGCTTCCTGAACTGTTACAGCCCAAGGGGTGTTGTTTGAAGCACTCAGTATGTATGTGTGTGTTGACCATCCTGTTTTGGCCATATTTTACTCGGCATTTATGTTCTGATACAGGAACTCCCTTTCGGAGGAAGCATTCTTCACTCACAGCCCTTCATTTGTTTGTGAGCAAAGAGAGTCTTAAAATCAGTATCTCACTATTGGAATCTTGTTCAGCTGTAGTTCAGCGGAAACTTTTATTCATGGTGGTGGAAGTTTAACAAAAATGTATGATTTGATAAGGTATTTCCCTTTTAAATAAGGTCTCAGCAGCAGCTCTGTATTTTTCAAATACAGTTTTGTCTGTTATTTGGCTTCATCTTCAATTTAAACGTATTCCACAGTCAGGTCCAAACCCTACCTCATCAGCTTATTTTTCTCTGAAAGTAGTTTTCCAGTATTCTGCTATAATTGCTTAAGCATTTTCAGATTTTAAAAAAGCATATAGGTGTCTCTTTTTTTTCTTTTTTTTTGTGAAATGGTTCAACTCTGCCAAATCCAGGCTACAAAATTGGGCTATGAAGATGTAAGGTTTTGAAGAATATAATATAGTGGGTTCTGGGTTTTGCCTTCTGGGTTTTGAGCCTTTGGGCAGTTAAAATTTTCAGACTTTAAAAAGGCAAGGAAGTTTCTCCATGAGAACCAAAATTTGCATTTGTATCTGTAGCTCCTGCAAAATTCATGAGATCTGCAGTACCCTTAGCCTGTTTGGGGCCACAGCATTGGCATTTTCTCTTTTTCCGTTAATTCCTTCTTGAAGTTGGAGTAATATATCATGCCGTGATAAAGAAATGCCCTGGCATATGTTTCAGTGTCTAGACTTTGTTGTTTAGGAGGAAGTATGTGCTGTCTGTCTAAATCCTGAAGAGCTTAATGCAGTTTCTTTATACAAAGACCGACAGCGTTGCTTTGTGTAATGGAGGAAGCTGGATGACAAAATACCATGAACTTTGGAGAGTATCCGCCAGTTGAAAATGATCATGATGCACAAGGAAGGCTTTAACTCAGCCTTATCTGGAGTATGACTGACTTTGTTCAGGTATTCCGTGTAGCTCATGATGACAATGTTTTGCTGAATTGTCAGAAACATTTCCTCTGGCCACCACACCCTGCTCCAGCTGGTTTCTATTGCTGGCTGGCTTAGCCAAGGGAACAAAGCCAGAGATTAAATCTACAGTGCCAAGTGACAACCACTCGGCTGCTTCTGAAACAAATCACATGTCTCCTGAGTGTCACCATAGCCTACATTGCCCATATATAGGATACCCACAGAAAAGCAAAGCAAAATATATTTTAACTGGGCGGATATAGAGAAAAATAACTGCTCTTCAAGCGCTTGCTAAATGTATATGACCCACAACCAAAGTTATGAAACAAAGCCACAAGAGGAAAAGTTGGTAACTTACTAAGCTCTTCATTATGCATGATAAAATCGGCCACAGAGCTGTAGGCATTAAGAAGGAGCTCCATTATGGGATATTCCTTTAAAATATTCCTTGCAGAACTAGAGATGAGTCTTCTAAGGTTTATGCTGTATCAATCTGATTTCGTGTCTGCTAAGTACACTGACCTCAGAGAGTGGGATAAAACCACTTTCTTACTTATATTTGCTGCCCCATGACTTTGTGGCAACTCCTTGCAGTCTTACTAGCAATTTCTTTCTTTTCTCTGAGCAGTAAGGGTTTGACTGGGGCAACGAGACTGGAGTTGTGATCAAGGTTTAAGTCTCTTTTGCATCGTTCTGTAAGTGGCACCTAAAAGCCCAGTGTTACAGTACTCTGTGTGTCGCTCCATGGCTGACAAGGCATGAGCGCTGGGGCCAAGACAAGGAGAAAAGTACAACATTTCATGTAATGGATCTGCAAATTTTACGGGGTGTGCAGCAGAAAGCAATTTGTGTACACATATTGGGATATGTAAATGCAGATGAAAGGAATTAAGAAATGACCTCTAATACAGTAATAAACTAATCTTTTCCCTGAATCACTTCCTTCCCAAAAGAGTCTGTAGCCATACGCCCATACACAACTGCCTTGATTAATGTTACGAATCCCATGTATTTGCCAGCGGAACCGTTTGCATGATCATTTCTTAACTCATTTGTTTGAAATATGCATGCAAAACACTATAACTGGAAACTGGTTAGGCTTTAATTTTCAGGCAAGGATTTTTGGCTAGCTGCTTTCTATTGCCACACAGCCAGCAAGATCCATTCAGATATGTTTAGTCTGACTTTCATACTAATAACATACCAGCTAATATTGGGATGGGTTTCATAGTCATAAAAACATTTTAATATGCATTTGGAACTAAGTGTGTCCCCTTTACAGATTTAGCAACAGCTCATATACTGCTCAAGCCCGAGAGAGTACGTTTGCCTAAAATGGTGTACACAGTGGAACTGTTCCCTCGCAAAGGGTTATTCTGATGCAATTTATGCTGGATGTTGTAGTGTTTGTAATCAACAAAGATGGAAAAACACAAGGAAATCATAAAGTAATATGAGAATATGCAGAGCATCACAGTTTCTTTTTCCTTTGAGAGCCTTTGGCCAGGCTTCCGAGACAGCTGGAAAGCAATAGTAAATTTATGTCTTAATTTTCTCATTTGTTTCTCTTTAGAACATGCCAACATACCTATATTCCCAAACCTATGTATTTTTCTGAAATGCTGTGTAGCAAGTTGTGCAGCACACAGCTCTGTGAGCTTTGCAGCATTATTTCAAACTGAGGGTACGTTGTGTGCTCACACAAACGGGATTTTAGAGGCTGCCTGGCTGCAGCACGGATCCGGGCTGCAGAGAGTAGTAGGACCTGGCAGCATTTGGGTTCCATCCTGTAGTCCCTGACCGCATCCAGACAAAAAGCAAACAAACCAACAAAACAAACGTGCAACTGAGACAGACCATATGTTGGAGCTGGGCAAACAGTAGTCATTTCTGTGGTACGCATGTATGTACGGCTTGCCTCAAATGACACAAGGAGGACACACTGCATGCTTCTGTCAGAGCCCAACAGCCTGCATGCTGTGGGCTATCCTTCACTGTCTTTTTATTATCTATTAAAATGCACTTTTTAAATCTAGGTTCTCAGCTGCTTATTTTTGCAGATGACTTAAAAGTAATAGGTCTGGGTCAATGCATGGCTTCAATGGAAACTGTTGACTCGAGGAGCTGAGAATCTGGCCTCTCTTTCCAGTTTTCACTGTGCAGCCTGAGTTAATGAAAGCTCCACTTGTGAGCTTTTAAATATGACTATTTCCTTTCCTTATTAAGTTAAACAGATTCAAAAACTAACTTTTGAGATACATATGGGCAAGCCTCTGTTTTTCGCATGAAGTGAAAGCAAATTTTATTTGTTCTCTGCTGGTCTTTTACTAAGACACTGCAGAATACAGAATACAGTGTCTTATGCAGAATACAGACTCAGTAATTTGCAGACCCACAAACTGAGATCCAGTAAGATGTTTTTCTCCTTTTCGTGATAATTAAGTTTCAGATATTGGACATGTAGAGCTAGATTCTTATTATGCTAATGCATTTTACAAAAGGCATGTATGGGGGCACATGCAAGTGCCCTCATTCATGATGCAGCCAGATGCATTTTGAAAGGTTTTGTCATGTTTATTTAGTAGAAAACTGGCTCCCTTTTGGAGTCACATGTGACTGTTCCTTTTGGTTATTCATTTTATTTACTACCAGCAATTACAGGATTTGATTTTCAGAAGAGTTTAGAGTTGCCCGACTTTATTGTTTAGTTTTGCCACTGAACTGGCAACAGAGTTTGGGTAAATCAAGATATGTTTGAAAAAATCCAAAAATCCCTCGTAATTTTTGAAAAAAATCCCTTATAATTTTGTCAATTCTGTTTTTGATTATTTTGAAAAACATAAAAAAACTTTTTAGGCTTTCACGGTTGACTGTAAACTTCAATTTCTTTTCTTATATAAACACTTTTTATCTAAATTACCCTGTCAATGTGCTTACTTTTAGGCCAAAACAAATGTAAAGTAACATGACCTAGTCTAAACCTGTTTAATTTTGAGACTTGCATAAGGAGTTATCATCTAGTATTTGCCTCTAGGTAAGATTAGGCACATGGACAGTTGATACAGCTCAAGTGACACGCGGCAACTTGTTTAACAATCACGTTAATTTTTGTTCATGTTATGTGACAGCCAATAGAGTAATCTCCTCCTCTGCAATGACACTTGCACCATGGGAAAGGTTTCAATTTAGGAAAGGTGTTGCCTCTGTAAAACACTCATTTGAATGCTTGTGCTTTTAATTGTTTGATTAATGCCATGCCCAGAAAAAATTTAGGCCAGCTACCCTTTCAACTCGTTTGGTCTGATCCTGGGTGCGAAGATTTGCTTGAGTTTTTATATGGTGAACAGGATCAATGGACAAAAATGTACCTGCTAATCCTTTAATAGGAAATGCTTTAGTCTAAAAATTCATCAGCTTGTGTAGTGCTCGGGGCTGTCCTTGGTTGTAAGAAAGACAAAATACTTGGCTGTTTAAGTCAGGATTTAAACCACGAATGGATAACACAGAGTGTATTTCAAATAGACAGTGATGTAAGATTTGTTACTAGCTTTTCTTCTTGTATTTTTGCTAATTTCTGCCATTATTGTATTTGGAAGCTCAACATATGAAAAGTGAAGTGAATAAATAGGGTAATTCTCCTTTTCCTCCACATCAGTATAGTATTTTATGCTTTTACAGCTTTGTCTTGCTTTATGCGACCCAGTTAAAGGAGCCTTTATCCTTTCTTTTGGAAACCACATTGCTGACTTTGGGACCAAATATTCCTGTTAAGAGTAGCACAAAGCCAGGAAATTTTAACAGAAATCTTCATTCATTTTTAACTTACTAGTATTAGATGTAATTTGCATGTTCACTACGAGCAAACAACGTTTAAGCATTTTTTACTTTAGGATACATAGGCTTTCACTGAAGCGTTGTTCATATGTTGGCTGATAGTCCTGTTGTTCTATTAGTGGTAGCTGCTATTTTTCAGCCATGTTTCTGGTTCACAGTTCTCCTGAAACAGTTTCCATACCTCTGGCTTTTTTGTAAAGTTGCAGCACCTTAAAGACAGCAGATACTAATGAAACTACTCAAATTGTGGATCACAACCTGGAAGGGAGAAAATGCTATGAATCATAGAATAGAGTCATAGAGTTGCCTAGATTGGAAGGGACCTTTCAGAGATCATTGAGTCCAGCCATCAGCCGTGGTTACAACTAGGATCAACAGCTGAATTCAATTCAAGGCCGAGTTTGGAACCAATAATAATAATAATAATTTTGTAAATATGCTTCCCGATTGAAACAATCCTGATTTCTTGATTCAGTTTCAATCCAGAAAATGGAGTGCCCAAATATAACAAGGGAGTAGCTGCAGATTTATTTATGGCCTGATCAGGGTTAAAGGTTATCAGAATCTGATAAGGAAACTTCTTTCTCTAAAACCCTCAGGCCAAATTGTCTCCCCCAGAGGTTGAGGTATCTGAATATACCCACCCCACCTAGAACTACACAAGCCAAAAAATTCTCCATCTTCACTGTCAGTGCAGCCACAGATTGCCAGGGGTGACATTGTCCTTTTAAGTCTGTTCTAACTTGTAATTGCTGATGATTATCAGTAAACAGCAGTGACACATGCTAAATATTTGGGACTTGCTTATTTTATGTCTGGAGTCTATTTTCCTGGTGTATCTTTTGGAAGTTATCCTAAATGACTAATCCCATGTGAAGAAAAAGTCATAAATCCTAAACGGATACAGAAAGCCTTAAATACTGTAAACCGCGTTCTAGATCCAACTATGGAGTTCAATGCAGACTACACTGGTAATAAAACAGGCAGAACCTTATTAACATTTAACATTTTTCTGGCTCAACCTGGTTGTTGCTGGTCTCCTCCTCAGAGTTGAGAGAAAATATGCCTTAAAATTCCCCAAAAGCCTCAAGATAAAAGACCTTTTTTCCTGTAATTCTAGTATTCTAGAACTGCTTCAGGTAATTCTATAAATTTGTGGTGGATTTTGCCTCATTTCTAAGGGCTTTAAACTTCGGTACTTTTAATACTGATGGTTTTTAAGGATAAGCTCGCTGGGTGAGCTGTAGGTACTTATGCCAGGGAGAGCCTAGAAAGAAAGCAATCCTTGGGACTTGCCTAATATCTGTTGATTTTAGGTTTTCTGTGAAATTTTGAAGCATAACTCCGAACTTTCATATTGTGACATACACAGCTCTAGGAATTTCTGTTAGAAGTTTCAAGCCAACATTCACATGTACTGTGTATTGACGCAGCTCCACTATTTCCAGCAGAAAGGTAGCGACTGTCACCCGGCCAAAATCAAGTCCTATGTTTCAGTGAGAGTCCCCAAATCCAGACCAGACAAGTAGATTTATCTTCTGGAAGATCAGAGTGTTAAGTTTCAGGTTATTTTTTTCAGAGCACTAATGCTTGGAACATGTTCTATAGCAGTGATAGCTGTAATTCACCACTACAGACATACTTTCTGTTTGCACAGCCGTCATACAGCAGGCACGTTGCCTGGTGGTCAATTCATTCATAATGAGTCAAATACTACATAGAAAGACTGAATTTGAATGTTGTGTTCCTGGAATGGAGTACTGATCAGGGTAATTCAGATTTATTGTTAACAAATCACACTCTTCTCCTTTAGCTGTAAAAAGATTTAAACATCCATTTTACTCTAAAGTGTATGTTGTCTTTATCTTATAAAATCGAAAGAAATAGTTTGTCAAATAAACTTTTTCTGAGTAGATACATAATGCTTTTCAAATCTGTCTCAGGTAATAATTGTTCCTGGTTTAGTTTCCCTCACTTGCATATGTTGCTTGTGGCTAAGTTAGTGTTACCAAAACCCTGCATAAGGCTCCAATTCTAAGTTGTTTTAATGCCTCTAAGCTCCGAATCTGAACTCTTAAATGGAAAGATTTGTAAGTTACTTTCATAGAAAGTTTCACCACCAAAATGTCAGTTACAGCTAAATTATTGCTTGCAGTCTCCTTTGCATATAGTACAGTGAAACTGAAGATATTTGCAAGGGCTGTAGATGTAACGCCTTCCCTGACTGCTTGTACCGTTATCCTTCCCTTACAGGGACAGACACAGAAAATTCTTTTCTGAAAACTTTTGATACATTTCTTTCCTCATTACAGCCATAGTAAATGCCTAGCCGTAGGTTAAGAATTCAAAACAAAGTTTTATAAACAAGACAGAGCAACTATATATATTGCCTGTGAGTTAGCACAGAAACTGTTAAATTACAGGAAATGACTGGAAATAATTTTAACCAAAGTTTCTTCTTACCTTCTTCAGCAAGTGCTATGAAAGGCACGCTCCCTAGAACGAAGATGAAGAATTGAACTTTAATAAACATCTTTGCTCTGCTTAGAGAACGGCTTTCCAACGCTGAGACCAGATGGATTCAAGTTCTGATTAATTTTTTGAGAAGCAGGAGAGAATTGAGATCACAAAAAGAAATCACTGCAAAAAAAAAAACCAAACCCTTTGGTATTCCAAATATTCCTTTAGCTGATGTAGTCTAATGGGGGAAGGTTTTCCCAGATGATAACTGTACAGCTAAAGAAAACTGCGTGGAGTCGGCATTATTTTCTTTAGCCAAGGGGTGGGAGCATGCCTAAGGTGGTCCTCAAAGACCAGGCAGGCCCGCCCTCTGCACTCTGTTTGGTCAGTACTGAAATTATGATCTCAGCCCGGGTTTAAAGTTACAGGAGCTGTTGTGGCTTTCAGAAGACTTTTATTTAGCAAAGGGGGAAAGGGTATTTAGGCAGAGCGAGGTGTTCAGGGAGTTCCCTCCCTTCTGCAAACTGTCCTTAAAAAATATTTGAGGAACGACACCAAGACATTTTCCCTGTTATTTCCATCAGGGAACTGATGGTTTTTTCATTTCAAAGTGAGCCCCCATGTTTATCCGAGCAAGTGTTATAGTGAATGAGCATTTAGGGATACTGAAATAGTTTCAGGACAGGTTATTTAATTCTGCAGTAAATACTGTCTGAATTTTTCTGCATGTCTAAGTCGCCCTCAGCTTGTGTCCTCAAGTGACATCCTGACTGTACTCTAGTATTTGTCTCTGGCCACAGGCTTGCTGGCCTCACCGTGCTAACATCACCCTGCAGAGACAGCGGATTGTTCCTTTTTGCATCTCGTACAGCTGTACAATGGTCTGTACAATCCTAGTTACTTTTTTCTTCTATATGTTTCTGTGCATCAGCATTGCATGGCGTGTATGCAAGACTAGATTAACCCTCTACCAACATCTTAACACATCCATTTTCTGACAAATGATGGTTCCTAGACAGGAACTGGGGCTGAAGCAGGACTTGGAGAGCAATGATTTATATTAATCCTTTGCTTAATCTTCCCTTGTCTTGGGAAAGTAATAATATACTGATTTACATCTGTTTACAAATGTGATGAGTTTTAATCAGTGCTCACGTGTGAACTAACCATGCCAGTGTGCCACGTAGCTGAGTGAAGGAAGTATGTTTGCTTCATCTCTGTGCGTAGTGTCTGTAGTGCCAGGACATCAGACTCCGGAGCAGAGCAGCAGAAGCGTAGATTTGTTTCCTTTCTGCTGGCGCTTGTGGAGGAGGTAACCTCCGCTGAAGAGCAGGGCAGACTTGTGGGGGAGGTTTTATCTTTTAAAAACAAAAAACACAACACAAAATAACCAACAAACCACCAAACAAAAAATACCTAAAACACGGCTTGGTTGTTTTCCTCAGTGAGCGTGAGTCAGAGCTGTCATTAAGACCCCACAACACTTTGTGCTATAAAGGAGCAAGGCAAGTCTACACGTAAGCAGTGATGTAAAGAGGGCTTTTCCTTCCATAGGGCTTTTCTTACTTTTGAAATTTATAGGTGCCAAAGGAATTTGTTAGCTACAAATTACAGTGCTATAATTGTGCTCTTTGTATTGAAGGTCACTAGGAGAGCAAGATGAAAATTGTCAGTGCTAATGCAAAGAAATGACAGGCAGTATTGGCTTATTGTCTTTAGAAAAACAGTAAAATAAATATTCCCGTGTACTTATTTTCAGCATGTCTTGAATCTTAAAATCTGGGATTAATTATTCCTCAATAATGCTGCTTCAAATTTATTTAAAAGAATGTTTGCTTATTGGGAAATGCCCCTCATAGGAAGCTGAAATTTGCTAGGGGAGTATGTCAGTTTTAATGAAACTTACTTTGAAAAAAACAAATAGTTTTTTACCTTTTCAGAATGGAACGGTTGAAATTCTGTATGTATTTGCAGAATAAAAAATTAATGTAGTACACTATGAAAGACAAACTAGAACAAACAGTGACTTTTCAATGTTAACAAATTCTTATCGGGAACAAAAAGAAGGTATTTTTAGGATTTCATTCAATTTTCTTCAAAGGTACTCTGAAGAACTTTCATTTTTATGATTATTCATATAAACAATTTTTTCCTGGGTTTCAGCATAAGCCTTTCTACAGAAGGATAAGCTATTGGCTGAATTAGATAATTTCTCCCTTTAAACTGCACTGTATTCCAGGTATAGAACTGGAGCTCTTGAGTGTTCAGGAATTGGAGGTGTCCAAGTTCCACTGGCTACTTCAACACTTTTTAACCTTTTTATTATTCATAGAATCATTCAGGTTGGAAAAGACCCTTGGGATCATCGAGTCCAACCATCAACCCTACTCTACAAAGTTCTCC